>CM055128.1:219133484-219358196 GCA_029206835.1 Rana muscosa
AGCCCACCTCATCTTCCTCATCCTCTCTCACCCAGGCTCAGGGTACTGGCAAAGCAGCTGCCAAAGCGTCCTCTTCTCTGGTATCATTATCTTCATTAGTCAATCCTTCCCTAGACCCACCATGCCCTCCTCCTGAGGAGTCCCCCGAACTGTTTGAGCACAGTGTTGGGTACATGCTCCAGGAGGATGCCCAGCGTTTGGAAGGATCTGATGATGATACCCAGCTAGAGGAAGGCAGCAGCGTGAGAGCAGAGAGAGGGGATGCTCAAGAAGGACACCAATCTGGCAGTCATGCTCCAGCAGCTGCAGCATATTGCCAGATTGGCTCCAGTGATGAGGAGGGAGGGGATGATGAGGTCACTGACTCCACGTGGGTGCCTAATAGGAGAGAGGAGGAGGAGGAGGATGAGGAGGAGGCACATCTCCAACGAGGCAGGATGCCCTTGAGTGGCCAGCGTATGGGCAGCACACCGACGGAATCACACCGCAGAGCTCCGCCTGTGCAGGGCGCTGCCTCTGCCCGTCATGCAAAAAGTTCTTTGGTGTGGGCCTTTTTTGAGGCGAGTGCATCAGATCGCACAGCTGCTGTTTGCAACATATGTCTCAAGCGTATATCGCGTGGCCAAAACATCAGCCGCTTGGGCACCACATGCTTGATCAGACATATGTTGACCTGCCATGCAACTCGTTGGCAAGCCTACCTTAAAGACCCACACCAAAGAACAAAGCTGACCTCTTCTTGCACCGCATCAGCTGGGATCTCCAACCCCACTATACCTTCACTCCTCTCTGAAACCTGCTCTGAGAGGAATGAAGGTGTAGAATTAGGTGTGTCACAGGCAAGTACTTGCGGGCACTCTGCTAGCAGTACACCAACGTCCGATTCTAGCAGGCAAATTTCCCTGCCCCAGCTGCTGGACCGTCGAAAGAAGTTCACTCCCAGCCATCCACATGCCCAGCGGTTGAATGCTAGCTTGGCTAAATTGCTAGCGCTTCAACTGCTGCCTTTTCAGTTGGTAGACTCGGCCCCCTTCCGTGAGTTTGTGCAATGTGCGGTTCCTCAGTGGCAGGTTCCCAAACGACACTTTTTCGCACGGAAGGCTATTCCGGCTCTCTACAGGCATGTGGAAGGCAATGTCTTGGCCTCGCTGGACAGGGCGGTCAGCGGTAAGGTGCATATTACCGCTGACTCATGGTCCAGCAGGCATGGACAGGGACGTTACCTTTCTTTCACGGCCCATTGGGTCACTCTTTTGGCAGCTGGGAAGGATGCAGGACAAGGTGCAGTAGTGTTGGAGGTTGTTCCACCGCCACGCCTCCAAAATGCTACTACTGGTTGTGACACACCTCTCTCCTCCACCCCCTCCTCTTCTTCTTCCTCCATGGCCTCTTCCTGTGGTTTGTCCTTGGAACCAGCGGTGCTCCGTAGGCGTTCAAGGGGCTACGCAAGTACGCAGGCAAAAAGATGCCATGCCGTGCTTGCGCTGGTGTGTTTGGGGGACAGGAGCCACACTGGGGCAGAGGTCCTGTCTGCTCTGCAGGGGCAGGCCGAGAGGTGGTTGACGCCACGCCAGCTTAAGCCAGGAATGGTGGTTTGCGACAATGGTACCAACCTCCTCTCCGCCCTCCGACAGGGACAACTGACCCATGTGCCCTGTATGGCTCACGTCCTTAACCTGGTGGTGCAGCGGTTCTTGGGCAGGTACCCGGGCTTACAGGATGTCCTGAGGCAGGCCAGGAAAGTCTGTGTGCATTTCCGCAGATCTTATAATGCCAGTGCTCGCCTGGCTGAGCTTCAAAAGGAGTTGAACCTGCCCAAGAACCGCCTTATATGTGACATGCCCACCAGGTGGAACTCAACGTTGGCCATGCTGCAGCGGCTGCACACGCAGTAGAGGGCCATCAATGAGTACCTGTGCGACTACGGCACCAGGACAGGGTCAGGGGAGCTCGGGTTTTTTTCACCACGCCAGTGGGGCATGATCAGGGATGCATGCACTGTCCTGGCACCATTTGAGGAGGCCACGAGGATGGTGAGCAGTGACAGTGCATGCATCAGTGACACTGTACCTCTTGTCCACCTGTTGGAGCACACGCTGCGTGGAATAATGGACAGGGCACTTGAGGCAGAACAGAGGCAGGAAGAGGAGGACTTCCTTGCCTCTCAAGGCCCCCTTTACCCAGACAGTGTTCCTTCTGTCCCACCCATCGCACAGGAAGAGGAGGAGGAGGAGGAGGAGGAGGAGGAGGAGGATTGTGTCAGCATGGAGGTGGAGGCTGGCACTCAGCATCATCAGCAGCAGTCTTTTAGGGATGATTTACAGTCCCAAGAAACCAGTGGACTTGTACGTGGCTGGGAGGAGGTGGCTGCGGATCATGCCGTCCTTAGTGACCCAGAGGACTCCGGACTGAATGCCTCAGCTAACCTACGCTGCATGGCCTCCCTGATCCTGCAAAGTCTGCGGAAGGATCCTCGTATTCTTCGGATCAAGGAGAGGGACCATTACTGGCTGGCCACTCTCCTTGATCCACGGTACAAGGGTAAGGTTGCGGACCTTATCGTACCGTCGCAGAGGGAGCAGAGGATGAGACAACTCCGGGAGGCCTTGCAGAAAGGTCTGTGCAACGCGTTCCCAGAGACTGGGAGGTTACAAACTCCTGGTCCTGGACAACGAGTTGCTGAGGCTTCGGGCAGTCAAAGAAGGAGCGGTGGGGAAGGTGGCCGTCTGACCGATGCGTTCAGACAATTCTTTAGTCCGCAGCCCCAAAGTATGATCGGTTCCAGCAACCATCGCCAGCGTCTGATATACATGGTGCAGGAATACCTAGGGGCAAGGTCAGACTTGGACACCTTCCCCACCGAAAATCCTCTGGCTTACTGGGTCTTGAGGATGGATCACTGGCCAGAGCTTGCACAGTATGCAATTGAGCTACTGGCCTGTCCTGCATCCAGCGTTCTTTCAGAACGCACATTCAGTGCTGCTGGAGGATTTGTCACGGATCACAGGGTGCGCCTGTCCACCGACTCGGTTGATCGACTGACTTTCATCAAGATGAACCAGTCTTGGATCACCACCAGCTAGCACACACCAGATGCTGATATAACAGACTAATTGATTTTAAAATGTCACATCCCTTCAAGACTGATTCTGATGCTGAGTGCCTGTGCTGTTATGTTGACTGGCTATCCTCCTCCTCCTCCTCAATGATACGATTAACGATGATAGCTTGGAAGATCATTTTGGTTTATGGGTGACGCCACCAGTGGCTAAGGCCCAATTTTTCAGCCCCTGTTTAACAGGGGCGTGTAATTAAAATTTTTGATGCAATACTTTGCAACAGGCCTCATTGCTGTGCTCCAAGTACAGTATCTGTGAGGGGTTGCAGTGTTGTGGCACCAGTGCCTAAGGCCCAATTTTTCAGCCCCTGTTCAACAGGGGCATGCAATTATAATTATTGATCTAATAATTCACAGCAGGGCCCATTGCTGCGCCCACCAAGAGTAACTGTCAGGCCTTACAGTGTTGTGGCACCAGCACCACCATCACCACCACCACCACCACCAAAGGCCCAATTTTTAAGCCCCTGTTCAACAGGGGCATGCAATTATAATTATTGATCTAATAATTCACAGCAGGGACCATTGCTGCGCCCACCAAGAGTAACTGTCAGGCCTTACAGTGTTGTAGCACCAGCACCACCATCACCACCACCACCACCACCAAAGGCCTAATTTTTCAGCCCCTGTTCAACAGGGGCATGCAATTACAATTCTTGATCTAATAATTCACAGCAGGGCCCATTGCTGCGCCCACCAAGAGTAACTGTCAGGCCTTACAGTGTTGGGGCACCAGCACCACCATCAAAGGCCCAATTTTTACTACCACTGATCAACAATTATATGTTATTACAATTCCTGATATAATAGTTGACAGCAGGGCGTTCCAGCACCCACCAAGAGTAACTGTGAGTGCTTACAGTGTTGTGCCAACACCAAGACCTAAGGGGCCAATTTCTGCAGAGTATATACGGCAGGTCCCTACTTTCAAACATCCAACTTACAAACGACTACTACTTGCAAACGGAAGAAGACAACAGGAAATCTACCCCTTGGAAGGAAAATTCTCTCCTGTAAGAATTAATATGGGAGAAAGGTGTCTCCTCTCTACTGATGCTTTATCACCAATCCTTGTTTCAATAAAAACACCACATTTCAAAAACAGTTGTCATTGGGACGGAAAGTGAGGTGAAATGTTCTGAACAGGGGCACAGACAGCAAAAAAAATGTGACAGGGGTGATAACCGTTCCCTATGTTTTACAAAAAACTAAAAAAAAGGAATTTGCCATGGAGCTCCACTTAAACAATGCAGCTGTTCAAAATTATAAACAGATTCTACATAAGAACAAACCTACAGTCCCTGTCTTGTATGCACCGCCTGTATACGGCTGTTCAGAGTATATAGGTCCTTTTTTATTTTGTGTGCGGGGTTCCCCTTAATATCCATACAAGACCCAAAGGGGCTGGTAATGGGCTGGGGTAGAGGGGGGGGGGGTTGATGGGGTAGCTATGCCATTTTTCCTAAAGATTTTCATCCATATTACCGGGACCACACATTGCATTAAAGCCGCAAGCAGTTTTAAATGACTTTTTTCCCTTTAGAAATGTTATTTTGTGCAGGGACAGTTCTAAACACGGGAAACACGTGGCACTTCACAGGCATACTTTAGACACCCCCCAGGTACAATATTTAAAGGAATATTTGACTTTTTTTTTTTCACTTTATGCATCATTAAAATGACTGCTCCCGGAAAACGTCCGTTTTTAAAACTTCTTTTTGCATTGATACATGTCCCCTGGTGCAGAAGCCGGGTTCTCAAACTCTGTTTCGGACAATAACATGGATAATAGTCGTTATAATTAGCACTTTAGAATCCGAACGTTCGCATCCATTGTATTTAATAGGGTTCTAATGTTCGTGCGAACTTTCGGTCCGTTCGCGGGTTCTGGTGCGAACCGAACCCGGGGGTGTTCAGCTCATCACAAATAGGAAACAGTGAGGATAGGAAACAGTGAGGATAGGAACAGTGAGGATAGGGAACAGTGAGGATAGGGAACAGTGAGGATAGGGAACAGTGAGGATAGGAAACAGTGAGGATAGAAACAGTAAGGATGGGAACAGTGAGGATGGGAACAGTGAGGATAGGGAACAGTGAGGATAGGGAACAGTGAGGATAGGGAACAGTGAGGATAGGGAACAGTGAGGATAGGGAACAGTGAGGATAGGGAACAGTGAGGATAGGAACAGTGAGGATAGGGAACAGTGAGAATAGGAAACAGTGAGGATAGGGAACAGTGAGGATAGGGAACAGTGAGGATAGGAAACAGTGAGGATAGGAACAGTGAGGATAGGGAACAGTGAGGATGGGAAACAGTGAGGATAGGAAACAGTGAGGATAGGGAACAGTGAGGATAGGGAACAGTGAGGATAGGGAACAGTGAGGATAGGAAACAGTGAGGATAGGAAACAGTGAGGATGGGAAACAGTGAGGATGGGAAACAGTGAGGATAGGGAACAGTGAGGATAGGAAACAGTGAGGATAGGGAACAGTGAGGATAGGAAACAGTGAGGATAGGAAACAGTGAGGATAGGAAACAGTGAGGATAGGAACAGTAAGGATGGGAACAGTGAGGATAGGGAACAGTGAGGATAGGGAACAGTGAGGATAGGGAACAGTGAGGATAGGGAACAGTGAGGATAGGGAACAGTGAGGATAGGGAACAGTGAGGATAGGAACAGTGAGGATAGGGAACAGTGAGAATAGGAAACAGTGAGGATAGGGAACAGTGAGGATAGGGAACAGTGAGGATAGGAAACAGTGAGGATAGGGAACAGTGAGGATGGGAAACAGTGAGGATAGGAAACAGTGAGGATAGGAAACAGTGAGGATAGGGAACAGTGAGGATAGGGAACAGTGAGGATAGGGAACAGTGAGGATAGGAAACAGTGAGGATGGGAAACAGTGAGGATGGGAAACAGTGAGGATAGGAAACAGTGAGGATGGGAAACAGTGAGGATAGGAAACAGTGAGGATAGGAAACAGTGAGGATAGGTAACATTGAGGCCTCGTACACACGGCCGAGATTCTCGTTGAAAAAAACATGTCGTTTTTTTCGACGAGATTCTTGGACAAGAAACTTGTCCCGGCCGAGTGTACAGACGCTCGATTCAAAGAACCCGCGGTTCTTTGAATGGAGCGTATGCGGTGACGTCATCGACTACGACGAGCATGCACTCGTCACATTCGATGCTGTCGCCGCCATCTTGGTATACCCTACGTATGCCTAGGAAGCTACTGCGCATGCGTCGAATTCATTTTCGAACATGCGCGGGCTTCCGGGAGGACAGGTAAGTGTACACACACTCACTTTTCTCGTCGAGAAACATGCCGACGAGAATCTCGACGAGAAAATAGAGAGCAGGATCTCTATTTTCTCGTTGAGATACTTGTCGCTTTTCTTGACGAGAAACCATACACACGAACGAATTTCTCTGCAAAAAATCTCTGCCAGCAAGTTTCTTGCTGGTTTTTGCCGAGAAACTCGTTCGTGTGTACGAGGCTTCAGGATAGGGAACAGTGAGGATAGGGATCAGTGAGGATAGGAAACAGTGAGGATATGAAACAGTGAGGATAGGGAACAGTGAGGATAGGGAACAGTGAGGATAGGGAACAGTGAGGATAGGGAACAGTGAGGATAGGAAACAGTGAGAATAGGAAACAGTGAGGATAGGAAACAGTGAGGATAGGAAACAGTGAGGATAGGAAACAGTGAGGATAGGAAACAGTGAGGATGGGAAACAGTGAGGATGGGAAACAGTGAGGATAGGAAACAGTGAGGATAGGGAACAGTGAGGATAGGAAACAGGATGGGAAACAGTGAGGATGGGAAACAGTGAGGATAGGGAACAGTGAGGATGGGAAACAGTGAGGATGGGAAACAGTGAGAATAGGAAACAGTGAGGATAGGAAACAGTGAGGATGGGAAACAGTGAGGATAGGAAACAGTGAGAATAGGAAACAGTGAGGATAGGGAACAGTGAGGATAGGAAACAGTGAGGATGGGAAACAGTGAGGATAGGAAACAGTGAGGATGGGAAACAGTGAGGATAGGGAACAGTGAGGATGGGAAACAGTGAGGATAGGAAACAGTGAGAATAGGAAACAGTGAGGATAGGGAACAGTGAGGATAGGAAACAGTGAGAATAGGAAACAGTGAGGATAGGAAACAGTGAGGATAGGGAACAGTGAGGATGGGAAACAGTGAGGATGGGAAACAGTGAGGATGGGAAACAGTGAGGATAGGGAACAGTGAGGATGGGAAACAGTGAGGATGGGAAACAGTGAGAATAGGAAACAGTGAGGATAGGAAACAGTGAGGATGGGAAACAGTGAGGATGGGAAACAGTGAGAATAGGAAACAGTGAGGATAGGAAACAGTGAGGATGGGAAACAGTGAGGATAGGAAACAGTGAGGATAGGAAACAGTGAGGATAGGGAACAGTGAGGATAGGAAACAGTGAGGATGGGAAACAGTGAGGATAGGAAACAGTGAGGATGGGAAACAGTGAGGATAGGGAACAGTGAGGATGGGAAACAGTGAGGATAGGAAACAGTGAGAATAGGAAACAGTGAGGATAGGGAACAGTGAGGATAGGAAACAGTGAGAATAGGAAACAGTGAGGATAGGAAACAGTGAGGATAGGGAACAGTGAGGATGGGAAACAGTGAGGATGGGAAACAGTGAGGATGGGAAACAGTGAGGATAGGGAACAGTGAGGATGGGAAACAGTGAGGATGGGAAACAGTGAGAATAGGAAACAGTGAGGATAGGAAACAGTGAGAATAGGAAACAGTGAGGATAGAAAACAGTGAGGATGGGAAACAGTGAGGATAGGAAACAGTGAGGATAGGAAACAGTGAGGATAGGAAACAGTGAGGATGGGAAACAGTGAGGATGGGAAACAGTGAGGATGGGAAACAGTGAGGATGGGAAACAGTGAGGATGGGAAACAGTGAGGATGGGAAACAGTGAGAATAGGAAACAGTGAGGATAGGAAACAGTGAGGATAGGAAACAGTGAGGATAGGAAACAGTGAGGATAGGAAACAGTGAGGATAGGAAACAGTGAGAATAGGAAACAGTGAGGATAGGAAACAGTGAGGATGGGAAACAGTGAGGATAGGAAACAGTGAGGATGGGAAACAGTGAGAATAGGAAACAGTGAGGATAGGGAACAGTGAGGATAGGGAACAGTGAGGATAGGAAACAGTGAGGATAGGAACAGTGAGGATAGGGAACAGTGAGGATGGGAAACAGTGAGAATAGGAAACAGTGAGGATAGGAAACAGTGAGGATAGGAAACAGTGAGGATGGGAAACAGTGAGGATGGGAAACAGTGAGGATAGGAAACAGTGAGGATGGGAAACAGTGAGGATGGGAAACAGTGAGGATGGGAACAGTGAGGATGGGAAACAGTGAGGATAGGAAACAGTGAGGATGGGAAACAGTGAGGATAGGTAACATTGAGGCCTCGTACACACGGCCGAGATTCTCGTTGAAAAAAACATGTCGTTTTTTTCGACGAGATTCTTGGACAAGAAACTTGTCCCGGCCGAGTGTACAGACGCTCGATTCAAAGAACCCGCGGTTCTTTGAATGGAGCGTATGCGGTGACGTCATCGACTACGACGAGCATGCACTCGTCACATTCGATGCTGTCGCCGCCATCTTGGTATACCCTACGTATGCCTAGGAAGCTACTGCGCATGCGTCGAATTCATTTTCGAACATGCGCGGGCTTCCGGGAGGACAGGTAAGTGTACACACACTCACTTTTCTCGTCGAGAAACATGCCGACGAGAATCTCGACGAGAAAATAGAGAGCAGGATCTCTATTTTCTCGTTGAGATACTTGTCGCTTTTCTTGACGAGAAACCATACACACGAACGAATTTCTCTGCAAAAAATCTCTGCCAGCAAGTTTCTTGCTGGTTTTTGCCGAGAAACTCGTTCGTGTGTACGAGGCTTCAGGATAGGGAACAGTGAGGATAGGGATCAGTGAGGATAGGAAACAGTGAGGATATGAAACAGTGAGGATAGGGAACAGTGAGGATAGGGAACAGTGAGGATAGGGAACAGTGAGGATAGGGAACAGTGAGGATAGGAAACAGTGAGAATAGGAAACAGTGAGGATAGGAAACAGTGAGGATAGGAAACAGTGAGGATAGGAAACAGTGAGGATGGGAAACAGTGAGGATGGGAAACAGTGAGGATGGGAAACAGTGAGGATAGGAAACAGTGAGGATAGGGAACAGTGAGGATAGGAAACAGGATGGGAAACAGTGAGGATGGGAAACAGTGAGGATAGGGAACAGTGAGGATGGGAAACAGTGAGGATGGGAAACAGTGAGAATAGGAAACAGTGAGGATAGGAAACAGTGAGGATGGGAAACAGTGAGGATAGGAAACAGTGAGAATAGGAAACAGTGAGGATAGGGAACAGTGAGGATAGGAAACAGTGAGGATGGGAAACAGTGAGGATAGGAAACAGTGAGGATGGGAAACAGTGAGGATAGGGAACAGTGAGGATGGGAAACAGTGAGGATAGGAAACAGTGAGAATAGGAAACAGTGAGGATAGGGAACAGTGAGGATAGGAAACAGTGAGAATAGGAAACAGTGAGGATAGGAAACAGTGAGGATAGGGAACAGTGAGGATGGGAAACAGTGAGGATGGGAAACAGTGAGGATGGGAAACAGTGAGGATAGGGAACAGTGAGGATGGGAAACAGTGAGGATGGGAAACAGTGAGAATAGGAAACAGTGAGGATAGGAAACAGTGAGGATGGGAAACAGTGAGGATGGGAAACAGTGAGAATAGGAAACAGTGAGGATAGGAAACAGTGAGGATGGGAAACAGTGAGGATAGGAAACAGTGAGGATAGGAAACAGTGAGGATAGGGAACAGTGAGGATAGGAAACAGTGAGGATGGGAAACAGTGAGGATAGGAAACAGTGAGGATGGGAAACAGTGAGGATAGGGAACAGTGAGGATGGGAAACAGTGAGGATAGGAAACAGTGAGAATAGGAAACAGTGAGGATAGGGAACAGTGAGGATAGGAAACAGTGAGAATAGGAAACAGTGAGGATAGGAAACAGTGAGGATAGGGAACAGTGAGGATGGGAAACAGTGAGGATGGGAAACAGTGAGGATGGGAAACAGTGAGGATAGGGAACAGTGAGGATGGGAAACAGTGAGGATGGGAAACAGTGAGAATAGGAAACAGTGAGGATAGGAAACAGTGAGAATAGGAAACAGTGAGGATAGAAAACAGTGAGGATGGGAAACAGTGAGGATAGGAAACAGTGAGGATAGGAAACAGTGAGGATAGGAAACAGTGAGGATGGGAAACAGTGAGGATGGGAAACAGTGAGGATGGGAAACAGTGAGGATGGGAAACAGTGAGGATGGGAAACAGTGAGGATGGGAAACAGTGAGAATAGGAAACAGTGAGGATAGGAAACAGTGAGGATAGGAAACAGTGAGGATAGGAAACAGTGAGGATAGGAAACAGTGAGGATAGGAAACAGTGAGAATAGGAAACAGTGAGGATAGGAAACAGTGAGGATGGGAAACAGTGAGGATGGGAAACAGTGAGGATAGGAAACAGTGAGGATGGGAAACAGTGAGAATAGGAAACAGTGAGGATAGGGAACAGTGAGGATAGGGAACAGTGAGGATAGGAAACAGTGAGGATAGGAACAGTGAGGATAGGGAACAGTGAGGATGGGAAACAGTGAGAATAGGAAACAGTGAGGATAGGAAACAGTGAGGATAGGAAACAGTGAGGATGGGAAACAGTGAGGATGGGAAACAGTGAGGATAGGAAACAGTGAGGATGGGAAACAGTGAGGATGGGAAACAGTGAGGATGGGAACAGTGAGGATGGGAAACAGTGAGGATAGGAAACAGTGAGGATGGGAAACAGTGAGGATAGGGAACAGTGAGGATAGGGAACAGTGAGGATAGGAACAGTAAGGATGACCCTCGGCTTATACTCGAGTCAGTAAGTTTTCCCAGTTTTTTGAGGCAACATTAGGTACCTCGGCTTATACTCGAGTCAGCTTATACTCGAGTATATACGGTACATTATACTTACTGACAGCTTTGTTGGGGAATCCAGTGCTGTATGTCAAGTGATGGGTGTCTTCACTGCTGCCTGTGACAATATGGTGACTTCAAGCGGGAACCTCCAACCAGGAAAAGTAGCTTCAGTTTGTGCAATAAAGGAAGGATCTTCCAAATTTCACCAAGTGATGTAAGCCTATGCTTTTCTCACCAACATCAATGAAAATGGACTAACTTTTGGGTGGAGTTTTAAAGCGGTATTAAACCAAAAATGTATTATATTGCAGCTTCTGACATTATTGATGGGGCACTTTTTCTCCCACTGACAATAATGTAGCACACAGATCCTTTACCCTGCTTACCTCCACTTGCAGAGTGGGACACACCATGCCACATGCCCAGTATCCTCCATCTTGTAGAGGGTGAGCGGTGTTAACAGTTTTGGGTCCTGCAGCGAGTTACCTCTTTTCATTAGTTCTCGTCCCTAGAGTAAGGTGACCAGATTTTTTTTATGAAATCCGGGGACATATTTTTTTTTTTTACTAGTAATAGCGGCAATCAGCGACTCTCTGCCCATCACTGCCCGCCTCACAGCTTGTCAAGACCTAAACTCCAGGCCCCGGCTACTAATGGGTGGGGAGCGGAGGAAGATCACTCCGCCAGGGAAGGCAAGGAGATAAACAGGCAGGCGGCTGGCCGGGACTTGAGCCAAGGCAGAAGAACATGTGAGCGGAGCTGAATGGGCATGCGCCCGAAACTGAAGAAATATTCCCTCCGCTCCGACCAGCACATGATCATCAGAAAGGGGCACAGATAATGGAAAAAATATGCCCCCTAAGCTAGTAGGAGCGGCAGAGCGGGGGAGTGTAATTCAGAATTCTTTGAAATTGCCCCAGTCCCTATTCAAATCCAATCCGGGGACAAAACCGGGGACAGACTTGGTCCGGGGACAGTGTCCCCAATCCGGGGACTGTCCCCTGAAACCGGGGATGTCTGGTCACCCTACGCTAGAGTGTAGGGAAAAGTCTATTTTCTCTTGAGGAAAGCCAATGTCCAGACAATGTTAAACTCAATAAAAGAGTTTATTTTCCTTTTGCATGCAACTCGATAGGAAAGTTGGAAAGAGAGAGAATTGAACAGGAATACAGGTTCAGGCACGCGGCACTCAATTACCACTCATCGCCACTCAGGCCTGAGTGGGTTTTGCTCACCCCGATAGTTCCCTCTCACAGTCCTAGCAGCCGGTGTGGAGCATGAACATTTACTTTAGATTAGTTTATCCTAGAGACACGTTCAGGAAATCCTCTGCCACAGGATCTTCTAGCTTCTAAGTCCTGAACTCCTCCACACTTGTAACTTTAGAGACAGTAGGTGCCAATGGGGCACGTTACAAAAGCTTTTGGCGGATCACGGAATCCTTCCCTCTGACAGGTAACCAGGCCTCTCCCGAGACAGTGACATCCTTCACCGACTCCTGGATAGGTCCTCCCCTGGTTGCCTCTCCTTCAGAGCGGGTCACCCGCCCACAGGCACCCTGGGATTCCGCGGTTTGGTTGTAGGCCTCAGTTAAAGGTACTGGGCCTACCTGGAACGATGTGGCCTCGGGCTAAAGGTGCCCAGGACCCAACACATTCACACGTACCCCTGGCCATGAGGGCCACCGAAGGTGGGGTACGTGCTGAGGATGAAGACCCTCCACCAATGGCGTCTGCCCCTTATGTACTCTCTCCCGGCATGCACAGCGGGCAGACCACGCCCACCGCACAGCCGCCGAAAGCCACCCACAGATCAAACCAAGCAACATCACAATGCCACCTGCGGTTCAACCTGAGACCTGGGCAACAGCGCCACCCACAGGTCAAACCATGCAACATCACAATAGGCAGAGAACAATTTAAGAAATCAAACAGCCTGAGCCAAACTAATGCTCAGGCTACCCCCTAAATTTCAGGCATAGCGACCCCAAATATGGGAGGCCCGTAAAATACACCCCGTCCTGAATAAGCCACTGTCCCAGTGGCTAGAATAAATCAGAAGACCCCCTCAGTCCTGAGCGGGTTTCGATTTATTCCAACTATGTACAGCATTTTGAAATGGTGCCTGAACTAAATATTTTGGGATTAGAGACAGGGAGAAGAAGAAAAAGAAAATATGTAGCAATATACAAGTTGACATCCCATTCTCAATGTCACACTTTAAGTAAACACACAATATATCACTTATTACAATCTCCACCCCTTCCTAAACTATCTACCCCACCCATTCTTCAGTAGAGTTGACAGCAGATCACACCTGCAGAGGGAGAGAGAAACAAAAGAAAACAGCATATATCACAACAAACATCCTACTTCCTAAACAATTAGAAGTGAGCCGTTTAAAAACGACTTCCTTCTTAAAGGGGTGTTCCAGCCGAAATGACACTTTTTAAATAAAAATACCCCTATAATACACAAGCTTAATGTATCCTAGTAAAGTTAGTCTGTAAACTGAGGTCTGTTTTGTTAGATTATTACAGCATTTAGAACATTTATAAACTAGAAATAGGCTGTGGCCATCTTAAGTTTGGGCATCTGAAGCCCGACTGCATGTCTTCCTGGATTTCAGACTTGCAAATCTCGCACATGCTCAGTGCTGCACAAGCAGTGTAATAAGTTTCAAGTCAGGTTTCCATAGCAACGGCAGTGTCAGCGGAAGTTGTCCTTATCTATGCAAACCTCTCCTCCCCTCCCCCCTCCAGGAACCAGTAAATATACTGCATGTAGAAGAAATATTATTCAAGAAATTATATATATATATATATATATATATATATATATCTTTTGTTATACATTTATCTTGTTCTGTGTGTCTGTGTCCCCTCCACAGGCTATCTCACCTCCTCTGCACATCCCATCCGCAGACTATCTCACCCCTGCTCTGCACATCACATCCGCAGACTCTCTCACCTCTGCTCAACCCATCCACAGACTATCGCTCTGCCCCTCCACATGTCACCTCTGAACCCTTATCTACAGCTCAGCTTAATCCATATCTCCCCCCACAGCTCTCACTGTGCCCAATCTAAATACACCCCCCCCCCCCCAGCTCTGACCACTGCAGAACAACCTCAGTGTCTCAACAGCTGTCTCAGGTTTCGTTCTGGCTGAAAAAAAGCCCTGCTTATATTATTACTGTGTGCAGGGAGAGAGAGAGAGAGAGGATCTCTCAGAAGTTATATTATAAGACTGAGCATGCTGGAAGCTGGTGTTTTGTGTGACACTGTCTTGTATTATAACTGTGTGCAGCGAGAGAGAGAGAGAGAGGAGCTTTCAGAAGTCATCAGCTATGTGTGGGTGGGCGGGACAAAGCAGCTATCGCACACCAGCCAATTATTTGGCTTCTTTAGAAAAGGGGCGGAGCCGCATACACGTAGCGGCCCGCCCTGACCCCATCCTATTGGCTGGTGTGCGATAGCTGCTCTGTCCCGCCCACCCACACATCTCTGATGACTTCTGAAACCTCCTCTCTCTCTCTGCACACAGTTATAATTTCGGTAGGAGGCGATTCACAAGGAGTCATGGGATACATGACGCTGATATCCCAGGAACCCTTGCGAATTGCCTTGTGACATAATAGCCTAGGCTATTAAGACCAGGAAGTTAGGCTGAAAAACGGAAAAAAAAAAGGTATTTACAATCCCAAAAAAATAATAATATTGCCCATTGTGAAAACTATGTGCTAAGGGCATGCAGCACAGACAAACATAAAAAAATGGGTGGAACTCCACTTTAAAGGGGTTGCTCCACCGGAAAAAAAAAATTAAAAGCCAGCAGCTACAGCTACAGCAGCTGCTGGCTTTTAATATTTGGACACTTACCTGTCCTGGAGTCCAGCGACGTCCGCAGCAGAGGACGAGCGACCGCTCGTCGCTCTGCTGCTCCCTCCGCCATCCTCGCTGAGGGAACCAGGAAGTGAAGCCCTGCGGCTTCATGCCCGGTTCCCTACGGCGCATGCGCGAGTCGCGCTGCGCCGTTCTGATTGGTGCTCCTGTGTTCTGGGAGCCGAGTGTCTCCCAGAACACCAAGGGAAGTCTGGGGGAAGTGACGTAACTCCCGCAGATTCCCGGAGACAGGACTCCCGGATGTGGGTGAAAATACCTGTCTTAGACAGGTATCTTCACCCCCCCCCCTGAAAGGTGTCAATTGTGACACCGGAGGGGGGGAGGGTTCCAAATAGCAAAAGTTGCTATTTAGGGTGGAGCTCCACTTTAAGTACAAAAATGCTAATCCTAGCATTGCTTGGCAATAAAAGTTCTGCAAATCACTACCACCGTGTGGCAGCACAAAGTCATTACATTCTCTATAATTATGCATGGGAATGAAATTACTGCACAAACACTCCCCTTCTGATCACAACGTCTTCTTGCTTTGACCCTGGCTAATCTACTCCAAAGTTCAATTCAGAAAAAAACTGTTTCCTTTCTTTGAAGAGCTGAGGAAGAAGAAGGAGAAGAAAAAACACAACAGCTCTCCTATTCCTCAGCAGAGTAGCATGGGGTATGGGCTTCTTTCCCTCTCCCGGCAAACTTCATGCACAGCGGGCAGACCACGCCCACCGCACAGCCGCCGAAAGAGGACACCCAATAGCGCTGCAATGCCACCTGCGGTTCAACCTGAGACCTGGGCAACAGCGCCACCCACAGGTCAAAGGGAACTATACAACCAGGCAACATCACACTAAGCAGGGACCAATTTAAGAAATCAAACAGCCTGAGCCAAACTAATGCTCAGGCTACCCCCTAAATTTCAGGCATAGCGACCCCAAATATGGGAGGCCCGCTACACTAACAATGGGGCACTATTCCTCCCACTGATACCAACAATAGGGCACTACTCCTCCCACAGACACCAACAATGGAGCACTATTACTTCCACTAATACCAACAATGGGGCACTATTTCTCCCACTAATACCAACAATGGGGCACTATTCCTCCCACTGACACCAACAATGGGGCACTATTCCTCCCACTGACACCAACAATAGGGCACTATTCCTCCCACTAACACCAACAATGGGAAACTATTCCTCCCACTGACACCAATAATAGGGCACTATTCCTCCCACTAACACCAACAATGGGGCACTATTCCTCCCACAAACACCAACAATAGGGCACTATTCCTCCCACAGACACCAACAATGGGGCACTATTCCTCCCACTGACACCAACAATGGGGCACTACTCCTCCCACTGACACCAACAATGGGACACTATTCCTCCCATCAACACCAACAATGGGGCACTAATCCTCCCAGTGACACCAAAAATGGGGCACTATTCCTCCCACCAACACTAACAATGGGGCACTAATCCTCCCAGTGACACCAAAAATGGGGCACTACTCCTCCCACTGACACAAACAATGGGGCACTATTCCTCCTGCTAACACCAACAATGGGGCACTACTCCTCTAACTGACATCAACATTGGGGCACTACTCCTCCCACTGACAGTAACAATGGGGCACTATTCCTTCCACTGATACTAACAATGGGGCACTATTCCTCCCACTAATACCAAAGATGGGGCACTACTCCTTCTCCTCTTAACCACAGGGTTTGTGTTTCTTTTTTTTGATGGGATTTGTAGTTTCGCCACAGCTGGAGTGCCGAGGTTGCCTACCCTTACTCTAACGTCTGGAGGATAGTAAACTTGCCATTTGTTTAGAAAGATGTTCTCCTGATATAGATTACAGATATGTCCATATCTCATGGAAGATGGAGGCCAGGGCAATTGATAGTTTAGAGAGGATAGCTAGGAAGGAGATACACTATATTGTCAAAAGTTTTGGGATGCCTGCCTTTACATGCACATTACCTTGGCTCGCAGTCTCCACTTTAATTCATCCCAAAGATGTTCTATCGGGTTGAGGTCAGGACTCTGTGCAGGCCAGTCAAGTTCCTCCACCCCAAACTCGCTCATCCTTGTTTTTATGGACCTTGCTTTGCGCACTGATCCAAATCATTTGGTGAAGGGGGGATTATGGTGTGGGGTTGTTTTTCATGGATTGGGCTTGGCCCCTTCGTTCCAGTGAAGGGAACTCTTAAGGCGTCAGCATACCAAGACATTTTGGACAATGTCATGCTCCCAACTTTGTGGTAACAGTTTGGGGATGGCCCCTTCCTGTTCCAACATGACTGCGCACCAGTGCACAAAGCAAGGTCCATAAAAACATGGATGAGTGAGTTCGGGGTGGAGGAACTTGATTGGCCTTCACAGAGTCCTGACCTCAACCTGATAGAACACCTTTGGGATGAGTTAGAGTGAAGACTGCAAGCCAGGCCTTCTCATCCAACATCAGTGTCTGACCTCACAATTGTGCTTCTGGAAGAATGATCAAACATTCCCATAGACACACTCCTAAACCTTGTGGAAAGCCTTCCCAGAAGAGTTGATGCTGTTATAGCTGCAAAGGGTGGGCCAACTCAATATTGAACCCTACAGACCAAGACTGGGATGCCGTTAACGTGTGTGTAAAGGCAGGTGTCCCAATACTTTTGACAATATAGTGTATACATGATCCGACTTCTGGTTAGGGGGCGTGCATGCGTGCCACCGGCGGTTTGCTCTCGGTGTGATTATACACAGCGGGAGCCTATCGGCGGGTACCGTGAACTTGATACCCACTGGCACCCGCTGATCATCAGGCAGAGAGGCGGAACAGTGGTCTGTCTACGTAAACAAGGCAGATCGCCATTCTGACAGGAGGGGAGGAGTGAAATTTGTGTCCATGTGTACATTCCATGTCTTCCCCTAGTAAAAGCATTTCCCACAGTGTAGAAAAACACATCTTAGGCACACAGTTAACCCCTTAATCGCCCCTGATGTTAACCCCTTTCCAGCAAGTGTCATTAGTACAGTCAGTGACAGTGCATATTTTTTAGCACTGATCACTGTATTAGTGTCACCGCTGGTCCATAAAAATTGTCAGTTAGTGTTCAAATGTCCGCCGCAATATAGGCCTGCAAGAAGTTGCTGATCGCTGCCCCAGTACTAGTGAAAAAATAAATAAATAAATAAAACAATCCCATAGTTTTGTAGACGCTATAACTTTTGCCCAAACCAATCAATATACGCTTATTAATATATTTTTTTTTAACCAAAAACATGTATCAGAATACACATTGGCCTAAATTTATGCAGAAATTCGAAATGTTTTATGGCAAATTTAGTTATTTTTTTAAAAATTTTCCCTCTTTTTTTGTTTATAGTGCAAAAAAAAACAAAAAAAAACACAGTGGTGATCAAATACCACCAATAGAAAGCTCTAAAAAACATAAAATAAGGACATTAATTTTATTTAGGTAAAACGTCGCACGACCGCACAATTGTCAGTTAAAGTATCACAAAAAATAGCCTGGTCAGGAAGGGGGATATCGTTTGGAGATAAAGTGGTTAAGACCGCTCTCATCGATTAAAATGGGATTTCACATGTCACGCCACTTGGGGTCTCACAAGTTGGGTCCCAAGTCGCGGCAGTGTGAACCAAGCCTAAAGGTGGTCCTAGATCACAGGTGTAAAACACTAGGCCCGCGGGCCGAATCCGGCCCTCTGGGTCATTTCATGTGGCCCTCACACCCCTCTCGTCTCTGCCCCCACCTGGTCTCAGCAGTCAGCAGCAGAGAGGACAGGACTTCTCCACCAAATCCTGCACTTCTCTGTCCAGCCCTCCTGGCAGCAGCACAAGGCAAGGGGATGCACTGATGTAAGGGATAGTGGGGTTGATGCTCGATTTTTGATGGTGGGGGGCTCTTGACCAGGGATGAGCCGAACACCCCCCTGTTCGGTTCGCACCAGAACCTGCGAACAGACAAAATGTTAGTGTGAACTTTAGAACCCTATTAAATACAATGGACTCGAACGTTCGAAATCTAAAGTGTTAATTATAAAGGCTTATATGCAAGTTATTGTCCTAAAAAGTGTTTGGGGACCCGGGTCCTGCCCCAGGGGACATGTATCAATGCAAAAAGAAGTTTTAAAAACGGCCGTTTTTTCGGGAGCAGTGATTTTAATAATGCTTAAAATGAAAAAATAAAAGTGAAATATTCCTTTAAATTTCGTACCTGGGGGGTGTGTATGATATGCATGTGAAGTGGCGCATGTTTCCCGTGCTTAGAACTGTCCCTGCAAAAAATGTCATTTTTGAAAGGAAAAAATGCATTTAAAACTGACTCGCGGCTATTAATGAATTGTCGGCTCCCGGCAATACATTCAAAAGTCATTGATAAAAAATAAAAAGCGTGGGGGTTCCCCAGAATTCAATTACCAGGCCCTTCAGGTCTGGAATGGATATTAAGGGGAACCCTGCCGCAAATTTAAAAAAAAATTGACGTGGGGTTCCCCCAAATATCCATTCCAGGCCCTTCAGATCTGGCATGGATTTTAAGGGGAACTCCACCCCAAATTAAAAAAAAATGGCATGGAGTCCCCCTAAAAATCCATACCAGACCCCTTATCCGAGCACACAACCTGGCCGGCCGCAGGGGAAAAGGGGGGGACGAGAGAGCGCCCCCCTCCCTCCTGAACCGTACCAGGCCACATGCCCTCAACATGGGGAGGATGTCCCCATGTTGATGGGGACAAGGGCCTCATCCCCACAACCCTTGCCCGGTGGTTGTGGGGGTCTGCGGGCGGGGGGCTTATCGGAATCTGGAAGACCCCTTTAACAAAGGGGACCCCCAGATCCCGGCCCCCCCCTATGTGAATTGGTAAGGGGTACATTGTACCCCTACCATTTCACGAAGAAAGCGTAAAAAAATGTTTAAAAAAAACACACAAACACCTTGAAAAAGTCCTTTATTAAAAAAAAAAACAAAAAAAAAAAAACATTCCAGCGGTGAAATCCAGTGTCCCGCGGCGATCCCGATGTCCAGCGCTGTCCTTCATTGGTTGTGCCTGAGCGGACCTGATGGGGAACTCCCTCTCAGTATTTTAAATGTATAGACCCGCCCCTTCTAAAGTTCCCCATCAGGTCCGCTCAGTGGACCAGATGCGGAACATGAGAAGGGGCGGGTCTATACATGTATTACCAAAGTGAGAGCAGTTCCCCATCAGGTCCGCCCCCTCGGTATGTCGGACCCGCCTACGTCATTGGCTTGAGCGGGGAACTTCCTTCACTATGTAAATTTAAATTACACAGTGA
Source organism: Rana muscosa (assembly GCA_029206835.1). Lineage (NCBI taxonomy): Eukaryota > Metazoa > Chordata > Amphibia > Anura > Ranidae > Rana > Rana muscosa. The sequence goes on from CM055128.1 coordinate 219,153,858, forward strand.
AGGAAGTTCCCCGCTCAAGCCAATGACGTAGGCGGGTCCGACATACCGAGGGGGCGGACCTGATGGGGAACTGCTCTCACTTTGGTAATACATGTAGAGACCCGCCCCTTCTCATGTTCCGCATCTGGTCCGCTGAGCGGACCTGATGGGGAACTTTAGAAGGGGCGGGTCTATACATTTAAAATACTGAGAGGGAGTTCCCCATCAGGTCCGCTCAGGCACAACCAATGAAGGACAGCGCTGGACATCGGGATCGCCGCGGGACACTGGATTTCACCGCTGGAATGTTTTTTTTATTTTTTTTTTAAATAAAGGACTTTTTCAAGGTGTTTGTGTGTTTTTTTAAACATTTTTTTACGCTTTCTTCGTGAAATGGTAGGGATACAATGTACCCCTTACCAATTCACATGGGGGGGGCCGAGATCTGGGGGTCCCCTTTGTTAAAGGGGTCTTCCAGATTCCGATAAGCCCCCCGCCCGCAGACCCCCACAACCACCGGGCAAGGGTTGTGGGGATGAGGCCCTTGTCCCCATCAACATGGGGACATCCTCCCCATGTTGAGGGCATGTGGCCTGGTACGGTTCAGGAAGGAGGGGGGGCCGCTCTCTCGTCCCCCCCTTTTCCCCTGCGGCCGGCCAGGTTGCGTGCTCGGATAAGAGGTCTGGTATGGATTTTTAGGGGGACTCCACGCCATTTTTTTTTAAATTTGGGGTGGAGTTCCCCTTAAAATCCATGCCAGATCTGAAGGGCCTGGAATGGATATTTGGGGGAACCCCACGTCAATTTTTTTTTAAATTTGCGGCGGGGTTCCCCTTAATATCCATTCCAGACCTGAAGGGCCTGGTAATTGAATTCTGGGGAACCCCCACGCTTTTTTTTTTTTTTTTATCAATGACTTTTGTATGTATTGCCGGGAGCCGACAATTCATTAATAGCCGCGAGTCAGTTTTAAATACATTTTTTTCTTTCAAAAATGACATTTTTTGCAGGGACAGTTCTAAGCACGGGAAACATGCGCCACTTTACATGCATATCATACACACCCCCCAGGTATGAAATTTAAAGGAATATTTCACTTTTATTTTTTCATTTTAAGCATTATTAAAATCACTGCTCCCGAAAAAACGGCCGTTTTTAAAACTTCTTTTTGCATTGATACATGTCCCCTGGGGCAGGACCCGGGTCCCCAAACACTTTTTAGGACAATAACTTGCATATAAGCCGTTATAATTAACACTTTAGATTTCTCCCATACATTTTTCGAATTTGCCGCGAACACCCCAATTTGTTCGCTGTTCGGCGAACGGGCGAACAGGCAATGTTCGAGTCGAACATGAGTTCGACTCGAACTCGAAGCTCATCCCTACTCTTGACATCTGATGTAAGGGAGGTGAGGTGCTGATACAACCTGCCCTTTGAGGGCAACCATAATGCTGATGTGGCCCGCAAGGAAATTGAGTTTGACACCTCTGCCCTAGATGGATGGAAATTTTGATCCATGTGTGGCCAAGTGAAAAAAAAATCGTTTTTGGTGGACCTACACGTTAATCTGACCACTGTTTGATTATAAAGGGACACATATGGTACAAGACAAGTACAATTCTAAAGCATTTAAAAGTAAAAAGGTAGAACTGGAATAATTTTAGAGTTAAAAAGTAAGCAAAGAGAACAGAAAAAAAAATTATGAAACGGACTACATACCTCAAAGTCCACATTTCCCAGAGGTGGCATGTCACCTTTCTTCTCAGTAGGGTCCATAGTGTCTCAAGAATTGTCCTACAGGCCCGTCACTTTACAGATACTTCCTTAGTACATTGCTGACTTTACTTTCCACCCTACTTTCCATTATCTTCATGACATTACTCATCACTGCTATCTTAGCATCACACCTCGGAATTTCTAGCCAATGGAAATATTTGCCGTCCTTCAGCTGGTTGACTTGTTCTGTGCTCACCAACTACTTGTACCTCGGAGATTACATACTAAAACGACAGCCAAGTTACTGCCAGCTCACATGGTCCGCTCTCCTCCGATGTCTCTCATCTTTTACAGTTTCACAGAGGAAACCACAAATTTATCTGCTGTGAGGAAGTGAGCCAGTGTAGGAGGTGTCAGGGCCTGCTTATAGATAGTGGGGGAAGGTCCCTTTAATGGCTTAACCCCTGATGGTCAACCCATGGGAATCATATAGAAGCCACGGGCCATTTTTATTATGTAAAAATTATTACGTTCTAAAAATAACTTCAAGAATGAGACCGCAGAGGTTTAAAGCTGAAGTCCGGCAAAAATAATGTTATCCACTTGCCAACCGTATAACTTATATATACGGCGGCAAGGTGGCTCTGCTGCGCCAGATCACTTACCTAGTATGTGATCCGACACTTCCAGCCCGTTCCCGCTGTAAATATACGCAGCAGGAGCTGATCTGTGGGTACCCCGGACTCGATATCTGCCAGAACCCGCCGATCAGGCCCGGAGTGGCCATAGGGCATACCGGGCAAATGCCCGGTGGGCCGCGACGGCCCACGCGCGGGCCGCCGGACAGCATGTCACGTCTTCCCCATCATCTCCAATGTCTCCGGAGGCAGCCGGAGTTGGTGGGCGGAGCTTGGGGTGTGGCTGCCCCCTCCACTCCTCCCACAGACTCGTTCACTCTGGCTGATCCCACAGCTGAAGGAGAAAGAAACAAGGACACAGCAGCCAGAGTGTCTTCATCTCCAGGAATGCTGTAAGTTACTGCACTGCTGCACATGTCACTACATAGAGTCCTAACCTGGCACCATACCACCCCAGTCTGCCCTATGCCACTGCACCCTGCCCTATGCGTGCCACCCCAACCTGCCTTATGCCACCGCACCCTGTCCTATGCCACCGCAACCTGCCCTATGCCGCAGCAGCCTGCCCTATAACACTCCAGCCTGCCCTATGCCACCGCAACCTGCCTTATGCCACCGCAACCTGCCCTATGCCACCGCAACCTGTCCTATGCCACCGCAACCTGTCCTATGCCACCGAAACCTGCCCTATGCCACCGCAAACTGCTCTATACCACCCCATCCTGCCCTATGCCACCGCAAACTGCTCTATACCACCCCAACCTGCCCTATGCTACCGCAACCTTACCTATACCACCGCAAACTGCTCTATACCACCCCAACCTGCCCTATGCCACCGCAACCTGCCCTATATCACCGCAAACTGCCCTATACCACCCCAGCCTGCTCTATGCCACCGCAACCTGCCCTATGCCACCGAAAACTGCTCTTTACCACCCCAACCTGCCCTATGCCACCACAACCTGCTCTATGCCACCACACCCTGCCCTATATCACCCCAACCTGCCCTATGCCACCCAGCCTGCCATATACCACTGCAAACTGCCCTATACCACCCAAACCTGCTCTATACAACCCCAGCCTGCCCTATACAACCACAACCTGCCCTATATCACCGCAACCTGCCCTATTCTACCCCAACCTGCCCTATATCGCCCCAGCCAGCCCAATACCACCCTATACTTTAATTTACAGGGGTCATTTGGGGGTGCGCCTCGTGACCGTGCGCTGCCTGCAGGGTGCTGGGCAGGATAGACAGGAGGGGGGTGACACCATGTTTTGCCGCACCAGGTGACACCAACCCTAGTGACGCCACTACCCCAGTGCACTCTCAGCTGCGAGTCGGAGCCACACTCGAGTGACAGTGACACTCGTCGGCACATCAGGGGGCCGGGACCCGCAACGATCCCCTTCTCTCTGGCAAGGTGGCCGCGGCACTGATGATCTGATCAGACTCGGCTCGGCTGTCTCACGCAGCCGAGCAGAGGGAAGCCGCCTCCCCCTCCTCCTTAATGTCCACACAGGGGGAGGGGACCCAACATGCAGTCCTGCGCTGATCTGAGGTACATTATGGATCTGAAGGGGGGTTCTGTATTGTAGGGGTGGTCTGAAATGTAGGGGGGGTTCTGTATTGTAGGGGGATCTGTAATGTAGGGGGTTCTGTATTGTAGGGGGGGTATGAAATGTAGGGGGGTTATGTATCGTAGGGGGTTTTCTGTATTGTAGGGGGGTTCTGTATTGTAGGGGGGTCTGTAATGTAGGGGGGTTTTGTATTGTAGGGGAGGGTCTGAAATGTAGGGGGGTTCTGTATTGTAGGGGGGTCTGAAATGTAGGGGGTTCTGTATTGTAGGGGGGTCTGTAATGTAGGGGGGTCTGTATTGTAGGGGGTCTGAATTGTAGGGGGGTCTGTAATGTAGGGGGGTCTGTATTGTAGGGGAGGTTCTGTATTGTGGGGGGGTTCTGTATTGTAGGGGGGGTCTGTATTGTAGATAGGGGTCTGTAGTGTAGGGGGGTCTGTATTGTAGGGGGGTCTGTAATGTAGGGGGGTCTGTACTGTAGCAAGGGGGTCTGTAATGTAGAGGGGGTCTGTAATGTAGGGGGGTCTGTTGTCTGTATTGTAGAGGGGGGCTGTAATGTAGGGGGGGGTCTGTACTGTAGGGAGGAGGTCTGTACTGTAGGGAGGGGGTCTGCACTGTAGGGAGCTCGCTAGCAAAAGAGCTGGAAGAAGATAGCGGGGCGCCCGGCAGAAGGCAGAAAGAACCGGAGATCGTGGAGAAGGCACCGGAGAGCGGGAGAAGAACCGGAGAGCGCGGAGACGACACCGGAGAACAGAACAGGAGACCCCCGAAGTCGGAAGAAGATGACGATGAAGACCGGGATCCCGCTAGCAAAAGAGCTGGAAGAAGATAGCGGGGCGCCCAGCAGAAAGACCCCCGAAGTCGGAAGAAGACGACGATGAAGACCGGGACCCCGCTAGCAAAAGAGCTGGAAGAAGATAGCGGGCGGAAATAAAAGTGTAGCGCTACCTAGGTAAAATTATGTAAAATAGTGAATAAATACACAATATAGATGTGTTAATAATATGGTGAACACGTGTAACACCCAAAAGTAACGTGCTGAGTGACTCTATTGCTAAAGTGATCAAACAATGATAATATAACACATGATAGTAAACACAAAATGAATTTCTAATCACATAAGTCCATAGAAAGAAAATCATTAAAATGTCCAAATAGTGAAGTTCAATCCAAAGAGACGTGTTCAATCAAGGTGTAAGCTTGCAATTCAAAATTTTCTGTGTATAGGAGTGATGTGAAAACTGCCACCAAGGGTAAGTTGAAGGAGGCTTACCGGAAGTCACAGATTTGGAGAGGCATACACCACCCAAATCGGAGAAGGCTTGAGGGTTAATTGAGCCCAATATGGATAGTCTTGAGTGGGGGGTGGTCTGGAGTCAAAGGGGTTTATCCACTTCAATCAAACAGGACATCCAACACGCAAATCACCAATAAATATAAGGGCTCGATATCCAAAATGCATACGTGTAAAGATAGAAGAACTCACATAGCGTGATATCGTTTGGAAAGGGTTTAATGGCAAAGCATAATGATGTAACACTCATGCCGCGTACACACGATCGATTTTCTCGACGGTGAAAACACCGTCGTGAAAATCGACGGGAAAAACGAGGGAACGACTTGGTTCCCTACACACGTCCGTTTTTCCCGACATTTTTTTTTTGGTCGTGAAAAACGACCGTGTGTGGGCTCCGTGGCAGTGTTTCCCTATGGGAAAACTGCCGCAGAAAAAAACAACGGGAAAAACGACGAGAAAAATTAGAGCATGTTCTAATTTTTCTCGTCGTGAATAATGTCGTTTTTCCCGTCGAGAAAATTGACAAAAAGGCCACAGACAATCGTTTTTCTCGTCCAAAGGAAAAAAAATTATTTTTCTCGACGGGAAAAACGGTCGTGTGTACGCGGCATTACATTTAAGATGGTTTTAAAAGCATGGATTCAGGTACAAGAGCAATGTGTACGGACAGGTCCACCCGACTAGTTTCGACTAAATAGTCATCATCTGGGGTGATGACTATTTAGTCTAAACTAGTCGGGTGGAACTGTCTGTACACATCGCTCTTGTACCTGAATCCATGCTTTTAAAACCATCTTAAATGTGAGTGTTACATCGTTATGCTTTGCCATTAAACCCTTTCCAAACGATATCACGCTATGTGAGTTCTTCTATCTTTACACGTATGCATTTTGGATATCGAGCCCTTACATTTATTGGTGATTTGCGTGTTGGATGTCCTGTTTGATTGAAGTGGATAAACCCCTTTGACTCCAGACCACCCCCCACTCAAGACCATCCATATTGGGCTCAATTAACCGTCAAGCCTTCTCCGATTTGGGTGGTGTATGCCTCTCCAAATCTGTGACTTCCGGTAAGCCTCCTTCAACTTACCCTTGGTGGCGGTTTTCACATCACTCCTATACACAGAAAATTTTGAATTGCAAGCTTATGCCGCGTACACACGACCGTTTTTCCCGTCGAGAAAAATGAAATTTTTTCCTTTGGATGAGAAAAACGATCGTGTGTGGGCATTTTGTCATTTTTCACGACGGGAAAAACAAAATTTTTCACGACGAGAAAAATTAGAACATGCTCTAATTTTTCTCGTCGTTTTTCTCGTCGTTTTTTTCCGCGGCAGTTTTCCCATAGGGAAACACTGCCGCGGAGCCCACACACGGTCGTTTTTTTACGACCAAAAAAAAAATTTCGGGAAAAACGGACGTGTGTAGGGAACCAAGCGGTTCCCTCGTTTTTCCTGTCATTATTCACTGCGGTTTTTTAACCGCCGTGAATAATGATTGTGTGTACGCCGCTATACACCTTGATTGAACACGTCTCTTTGGATTGAACTTCACTATTTGGACATTTTAATGATTTTCTTTCTATGGACTTATGTGATTAGAAATTCATTTTGTGTTTACTATCATGTGTTATATTATCATTGTTTGATCACTTTAGCAATAGAGTCACTCAGCACGTTACTTTTGGGTGTTACACGTGTTCACCATATTATTAACACATCTATATTGTGTATTTATTCACTATTTTACATAATTTTACCTAGGTAGCGCTACACTTTTATTTCCACTCATCACCAGCTTTTTTCTACTAGCAGTGTTGGCGGCTTCTTTTGGTATATATTTTTGTCCAGCGCAGTATTACCCTTTAATTTTTACCAGAAGATAGCGGGGTGCCCGGCAGAAAGACCCCCGAAGTCGGAAGAAGACCCCCCGGAGCTGCCTAATAAATTACTTTAAAAACCTGTGTTGTATTTTTTATTGACTTTTTTTGCCATTAGGTGAATGGATAGGGGTACGATGTTCCCCATACTCATTCACATAGGGTGGGGGGCCGGTATCTGGGGTCCCCCCTTATTAAAGGCGGCTCCCGGATTCCAATAAGCCCCCCGCCCGCAGACCCCGACAACCAACCGCCAGGGTTGTCAGGAAGAGGCCCTTGTCCCCTCTTTTCCTGCGGCCTGCCAGGTTGCGTGCTTGGATAAAGGGTCTGGTGTGGATTTTTAGGGGGACCCCCATGTTATTTATTTTTTTAAGTTTGGCGCGGGGTTCCCCTTAACCACTTGCCGCCCGCCCTATAACAGATTGACGGCGGCAAAGTGGTTTCAAAATCCTGACTGGACGTCATGACGTCCTCAGGATTTTGAGCCGCTGCACGCCCCCGGGGGTGCGCATCGCGGCGATCGTTGCTGCGGGATGTCAGTCTGACACCTCGCAACACCGATCTAGGTAAAGAGTCTCCGAGGGAGACTCTTTACCACGTGATCAGCCGTGTCCAATCAGACGCGAGTAGAGGAGAGCCGATCGGCTGCTCCTCTGACAGGGGGGGGTTTGTGCTGATCCATTATCAGCAGAGCCCCCCCCGAGGATGCCTACTGGACCACCAGGGATGCCACTAGACCACCAGGGAAGCCCACCTATAGGTATTAGGTATTGCACACTAGACCACCAGGGATGCTAATTATATACTAAATGGATGCCAATCAGTGCCACAATGGATGCCAATCAGTGCCCACAATGGGCACCACTGATTGGCAGGCATTATTGTTTGGCACTGATTGGCATCCATAAGTACAGTACAGTGCCACCTATCAGTGCCCATCCATGCCACCTATCAGTGCCCATCCATGCCCATCCGTGCCACCTATCAGTGCCCATCCATGCCGCCTATCTGTGCCCATCAGTGCCCACCCATGCCGCCTATCTGTGCCCACCTGTGCCGCATATCTGTGCCCACCTGTTCCGCCTATCTGTGCCCACCCGTGCCGCCTATCTGTGCCCACCCGTGCCGCTGATCGTTGCCCATCCATGCCGCCGATGGTTGCCCATCCGTGCCGTCGATGGTTGCCCATCCGTGCCACCCCATCGGTGCCCATCCATGCCGCCTTATCCGTGCCCGTCAGTGCAGCCCCATCAGTGCCCATCAGTGAAGGAGAAAACTAACTTATTTACAAAGTTTTGTAACTGAAACAAAAAAAACTTATTTTTTTTCAAAATTTTCGGTCTTTTTTTTATTTTTTAGCAGAAAATAAAAATCGCAGAGGTGATCAAATACCACCAAAAGAAAGCTCTATTAGTGGGAAAGAAATGATAAAAATTTAGTTTGGGTACAGTGTAGCATGACCGCGCAATTGTCATTCAAAGTGCAACAGCGCAGAAAGCTGAAAATTGGTCTGGGCAGGAAGGTGTATAAGTGCCCTGTATGGAAGTGGTTAAAATCAATACCAGACCTGAAGGGCCTGGTATAGATTTTGGGGGTCCCCCACGCCATTTTTTTTCCATTTTGGTGGGGGGGTCCCCTTTGAATCCATACTAGATCCAAGGGCCTGGTATGGACCTGGGGGGGGACCCCATGCTGTTTTTTTTCTAGATTTTTTTTTAGAGCCGGCAATGTTTCTTTTTTTTACATTTCCTTTAACAACCAGCTATAAACAGGTTAAAAAAAAAAAAAAAAAAGCAAATCGCCGCAAAATCGCGGTACTTGCGTTTTGCATGCGGGTCTATTGAATTCTATTACATATGTAACGGGAGGGCTCGGGGAACCAAGAATCTCTTAGAAAGTATGAGATACCCTTGCTTCAGCTTCCCCAATGCCTCTTATGTGTAAACCACCCTGTGTCTCTATTGGGGGCACAGGGTGAATGAAAACCCCACTATGATCTGTACTAATCAGATTCAATGCCGTATATACGTTGTTGTGACAGGGGTCATTTTGGGCACAGGGTGAGCCAGGAAATAATGGACACTGAGAATATGTATTGGATTGTTTTAAAATGGGTCTGTAATATTATTCCCCAATATTTCCCAGGATCTGTAAATAACTATTTTGTTGATCCTGAACTCAACAGGGTAAATTAAGAGATGCTGATGTGTCACCTGTCTGCTTGTGTAATGTTATTGAACCTCAATTATGCTACAGATCCTTTCATTGTGAGATGTGTATTGGGAGCTCGTTATGTATCTATTGTGTGAAGTCTTTTGAGAAATGGGAGACAGTACGGCTAGCCTAAAAGGTCATGCATAATCATTTAAACTGAAATGTGGATTGGGAGACAAAAGCTAGCCTAAAAGGTCATATGTCTGAGTCATCAAGCTGTAGTTAAGTAGATAATGTAAATTAGCTCTGGTCAAAGATGTATGGTGAGAAGAAAATAAGAAACTCCCCTCTATGTGTATAAAAGTTGCAATGTTTTATTTCAATAAAGAGAGTCTATCTTGGGAAGATACAGAGCGCGTTGTCTCGTTCTTCCGGAAGGATTAATCCTATGGGAAGTGGTCGCCTGACTGTGGAGTATCGGTAGGGAATGTGTGTCCAGGAGAGGGAACATCGGAAACAGTGTTAAACCCCTTTCAGATTTGGGGTGCCGTTACAACATACAACACTGTTTTTGGCCTGGAAAAAAAAATCTGCAGTTGCGTTTAACCTCGTTTTTCACAAAGCCAAAAAATGCCTTCAGACGCCAAAGATTTCCACGTTTCAGACGCGGTACCGGTGTTTAGCCGCATTTTAGTTTAGAAGCGTTTTTAAAGGTGACCTATTTTTTTACATTGTTAAACTCAAAAATTATGGCAAATGAGGAAAAACCATAAAAAAAATATATATATCCAAAAAAATATGAAATTATTTCCATTGCATTGTGGACAATCCACAACTTGTGGCAGGTGACGTGGCAAGTGGACAATCCACAACTTGGGGCAGGTGACGTGGCAAGTGGACAATCCACAACTTGGGGCAGGTGACGTGGCAAGTGGACAATCCACAACTTGGGGCAAGTGATGTGGCAAGTGACACGCTAAATACAAGTACACTGCTGCTCTCTCAGCTGCTGCTGCTACTCACTCTGGTCTCACAAAATAGCTGAAATGGTTAATAATACTGTTTTTGGAGCTTAGGGCAGCTCCTTATGATGTTTCCTAACTAAACGCATATAGACGCAAATGTGGTAAAACGCGGCATGCAAACGCCACAAAGTGCGCCTTTCTAAACGCCGCTTTCAACCTATGTTCTGAAGACTTTGCACCAGCGTCCCGTGTACATGGGGCATAAAAACGCCTATGCCATTTACAGCTCAAAAACGCCATGGTGGCCATAAAGGCCATAGGCTAACATGGAGAGGCGTTTTTAAGCTGCAAAAAACACTCAAACAAGCGGCTGGAAAAACGTCCGTGTGCATGTAGCCTTATATTAACCACTTGCTTACTGGCCACTTAAACCCCCTTCCTGCCCAGACCAATTTTCACATTTCAGCGCTGATGCACTTTGAATGACAATTGCGCGCTCATACAACACTGTAACCCAATGAAAATGTATTATTTTTTTGCACACAAATAGAGCTTTCTTTTGGTGCTATTTGATCCCCTCTGCGTTAGTTTTTATTTCTATAAATACAAAAGACCGACAAAAAAAAAAATTATTTGGATATTTTAACCACTTCAGCACCGGGCCTATTCTGGCACTTCTCTCCTTCATGTAAAAATCATAAATTTATGGCTATAAAATTACTTCAAAACCCCAAAAATTATATTTGTTTTTTAGCAGACACCCTAGGGAATAAAATGGCGGTCATTGAAAATTTTTATATCGCTCGGTATTTGCGCAATACATTTTCAAACGCCTTTTTTGGGGAAAAAATAGGATTTTTTACTCACCGTAAAATCCTTTTCTCTGAGTCCATGGACCGACACAGCTTCTCTATTGACAAAGTGGGTATTATCCGTTAATTAGGAGTGACTAGGCAGAAAAACTTGTAAAAAGTGTTGCATCACACCTTCTACAGTACCGCCCAGGGGTATACCCTCTCAGTCTGCATCTTCGCAGATCAGTTCGTCAAAAAGCAGTACAAACTTAAAAGGAGGGGTGGGTGCTGTGTCGGTCCATGGACTCAGAGAAAAGGATTTTACGGTGAGTAAAAAATCCTATTTACTCTTTCGTCCATGGACCGACACAGCTTCTCTATTGACAAAGTGGGACGTCCCAAAGCAGTGTCAGAGAAAAAACGAGGGGTGGTAACAGCATAAAAATAAACTTCACCCCAAACACAAAACAGCACTCCTCCAACGGAGGAGTTGCAACTCTAAACAGCCGCTTGCAAAACCTTGCGGCCGAAAGAGGCATCCGAAGATGCACCTACATCAACTTTGTAGAATTTTGTGAAAGTGTGAGCGGACGACCAAGTCGCCGCTTTACATAATTGGGAAACAGACGCTTGATGTCGGAAAGCCCAAGAGGCACCTATTGCCCTGGTCGAATGCGCCGTGACAGGAAAGAGGGGCGCCTGACCCTTTAAGGCGTAAGCCTGGATTACTATCTGTCGGATCCACCTAGAGATGGTGGCCGATGAGACTGCTTGGCCCTTCTTGGGACCAGCCACCGAAACAAACAGTGAGTCTGACTTCCGGAACAGGGAAGTAGCAGATAGGTATACTCTCAAAGCTCGGACAACGTCCAAGGAATGCAACGCCGACTCCTTAGGATTCGACGGCTGAGGACACAAGGATGGAAGTACAATGTCTTCATTGAGATGAAAAGCCGAAACGACTTTCGGAAGAAAGGAAGGCTGCGGCCGCAGCACCACCCTATCCTTGTGGAAAATCAAATAGGGAGCCTTGCAGGACAAGGCTGCCAGCTCAGAGACTCGTCTAACTGACAAAACAGCCACCAAAAAGACCACTTTCTGAGAAAGTGTCAACAGGGGAATATCTCTAATATTCTCAAACGGTGCCGTCTGAAGCACCGAGAGGACCAGGTTCAAGTCCCACGGAGGTAACGGGGGACGGACCAGAGGGGCCACATGTCGGACCCCCTGCACAAATGTACTCACAAGAGAGTGAGTCGCCAGGGGTCGCTGAAAAAAGACAGCCAGGGCAGATATCTGTCCCTTAAATCGTACTTAGGGCAAGCCCTTGGTCCACCCTATGCTGTAAAAAACAGCAGGATTCTGGAAACCAAATAGGTACGCGGATGCCATTTCATTTCCTCACACATGGAGATGTAGGCCTTTCAAGTGCGATGATAAACCTTCCTAGAGGACAGTTTTCGAGCACTTCTCATAGTAGAGATTACTGAGTCTGACAGGCCCCGGTCTCTCAGTACCTGGTTCTCAACAGCCATGCCGTTAAAGCCAATGACTGTAAAGCAGGATGGAATATGGGACCTTGCGATAGCAGGTCCTTCCGTAGTGGTAGGCGCCAGGGGACGTCTGCTACCAGACGTACTAGATCGGCGTACCAAGGACGCTGAGGCCAATCTGGAGCGATTAGGATCATTGGAATTCCCTCTGCCTCCACTCTGTGGAGCAGAAGAGGAAGAAGCCTTAAGGGAGGGAAGGCATAGATTAGCCGATACTGACCCCACGATGCTACCAACGCGTCCGTTGCGTCTGCCCATGGGTCTCTTGACCGGGCCACAAATCTCAATACCTTCCGATTGAGTCGGGAAGCCAGAAGATCTACGTCTGGTGTGCCCCATCTTTGGCAGAGGAGTTGGAACACCTCCGGGTGTAAGGACACTTCTCCCTGGTCCAGCATCTGGCGGCTCAGGTAGTCCGCCTGCCAGTTTTCCACACCCGGAATGTACACGGCCGACAGTGCCGGTACGCTCATCTCTGCCCACTTCAGGATGCGAGCGATCTCCGATGTTGCAGCTGAGCTTCTTGTTCCTCCTTGATGATTGACATATGCCACTGCTGTGGCGTTGTCTGACTGGATCCTGACTGGACGCCCTTGCAGCCTCTGAGACCATTTGAAGAGGCACAGCCTGATCGCCCGGATTACCAGGACATTGATCGGCAGGAGGGCTTCCTCTGGGGTCCAGCGACCTTGCGCCGACTGAACACCCCAGACTCCCCCCCAACCTGTAAGGCTGGCGTCCGTCGTGATCACTATCCAGTAAACCGGAAGAAATGACTTCCCGGCCATTAGAGCCGGTGCTGTCAGCCACCATACCAGGGATCTCCTGACTATGTGGCTCACTCGGATTTGATAATCCGGAGATGATGGACATCTGTTCCATCTGGACAGAACTTCCTTCTGTAACACTCGAGTGTGGTATTGAGCATATGGAACCGCCTCGAAGGAGGCTACCCTGAGGCCCAACACTCGCATGCAAAAAACGGAGTGACGACCAATTCCTGGAAGTCAGCTGCCGTACTGCAGCCCGGAGGGTCTGCAACTTCTCCACAGGGAGGAATACCTTTGCCTCTGAAGAATCCAGAATCAACCCCAGGTACCCTAGGCGTTGAGTGGGCACCAATACTGACTTTTGCGTGTTTAGTATCCAACCACAGTCTTGAAGAGTCTGACAGGTTAAGGACACGCTTACCTCTAATTCTGAGCTTGAAGGGGCCTTCAGCAGAAGGTCGTCTAAGTAGCCTGTGATAGCGATACCCCGCTGTCTTAGAAGTGCCAGAATCGGAGCGAGCACCTTGGTGAACGTCCTGGGTGCTGAGGCAAGGCCCAACGGGAGGGCCACAAACTGGTAGTGGTCCTTCCCGATAGCAAATCGCAGAAACCTCTGGTGTCTGGAGTATATGGGGACATGCAGGTATGCGTCCTTGATGTCCAAGGAGGCCAGAAAGTCCCCCGGATGGAGAGCCGTGACTACAGATCGAACCGACTCCATCCGAAAACTTTGTACCTTCACAAAGCAATTGAGGGCTCTGAGATCCAAGCTTGGACGAACCCCCTCCTTCTTCGGCACAATGAACAGATTTGAGTAAAAACCCCGTTCCAGTTCTGGAACTGGAATAACTACCCCGCGTTCCAGTAGACCCTGGACCGCCCCATACAGGGCCTCCCGGCGGGTCGGTAGTAGCTGGAGATTGGAGGTGTTGAATCTGTCCGGTGGACAAGAGAGAAACTCTATCTTGTAGCCTGAGGAGATTACTTTGCAAACCCACCTGTCGGAGATTAGTGCTGTCCACTGAGTCGCGAATTTGCGAAGACGTCTCCCCACCCGAGAGCTGGGTGGGGGTGGACCTTCATGCGGACGCAAATTTGTCCGCAGGCTTATTGGGTATGCGGGACCAGGGACGCTTTTGTCCTTGGGCAGGCGCTTTATCGGCCTGGGGTCTTTTCCCTGTCGCCCTAGGGGGACGAAAAAACCACTTGCGTGCAGTAAAGGAGGGCCCTTGCCCTTGGCGTGGCCCCTTACCCTTGCTAATTTGGGGAAGCAAAGTGCTTTTACTTCCTGTGGCATCCTTGATGATGTCATCCAGAGAAGCCCCAAAAAGTCTGTCGCCCTTAAAAGGCAGATCCAACAGGGCTTTCTTGGAAGTCTGGTCCGCAGACCAGCCTTTTAGCCAGATCAGGCGGCGTATTGCTACTGCATAAACCGAAGTTTTAGACAGCAGGGGAATAGTATTCATGTCTGACTCGCAGACAAACCTAAGGCCCTGGACCAACAGGTCGGCCAATGTTATCTCATCAGGAGGAGCATCTCGCTCCTTAACCCCTGGAGTAGCAATCTTGCCCATTCAGTAAGTGTGTGAGACACTAGGGCCCCCGCCAATGCCGGGCGTACTGCCGAGCCTACCACTGAGTATAGGTAGCAAGCGAGTGCTTCAGCCTTCTTATCCACAGGGTCCTTGAAAACAGGAGCCCCTTCTACAGGAATTGTGGTGGCTCTATCAAGTCTGGACACCGGAGGGTCCACTATAGGGGGGAGAGGTCCATTTCTTCAGAAAACTCTCCTCAAAAGGGGTACCGTACCGCAAACCTCTTTGGGGCTGTAAAGACCCTCAGTGGGTTCTCCCATTCCTTGTATAAGAGTTTATCAAAAGACACACAAGGGAACACCTTAGCAGTGCGGGCAGGTCTATGAAACCCAAGTGGACCGGAGTCTCTGCTGCTTCTGCAGTATTTTCCAATTTTAGCATATCCCGCACTGCAGTAATAAGGTCAGATACCAAAGCCGTCTCGCGTACTGACCTGGACTTTGAGTCATCCTCACTGTCCGGTCACGGTCTGCAGTCTCTGATGCGTCAGAATCTGGGCCCCGAGCCGTAGCTGGACCTGGTTCTGCACCAGAATTATTCCCAGAAGCTTGCAGGGGATGGGGCGTTTACTACCCCCTGTATTCCCGTGTGCTGCTTCCACCCTGGCAGCAAACGCCTCTAGGATTGCAGTCATAGCGTTCATAGACACCTCAGGGGCACCAGCTGCTAAATCTGGTGTTTCAGGGGAGAAGACATCTGGCTCAGATGCCATGCTGACCACACGCTGACATTCACAGGGCTCCAGGCAAGATATCAATAGGCCACCCTCCTGTGCTGCAGAGAGGCCGGGTCACCCAGAGGACTCACCACCCTGGATAGGTACTGCTATGCTGCGCCTGTGATGCTGTCCCCCCCTGCTGCTGTGTCAGTCTGCTTCTTTTATCAGCACTTCCTGTGTGAATTTTCGCGCCAGTGTAATGCACTCTAGAGGCCGGAGGCTCTCGAAAAATGGTTGCCAAAAACGTCTGTATGGAAGATAATGTGGGCTCTAAGAAAATGGCCGCCGACAGAAGATAGAGGTCAAGCAGCCATAGCCCACAAAAAGATGGCCGCCGAACGGCAATATCTGCATACAGGGTGGACAAACATGGCCGCCGATCAGCTGATAGGGGCCAGTGGGTGTGGCCGAACCACAGGAAGATGGCTGCCGGGCAGTCACAAGAGGCCAAACTTGGCATGGACCACCTCAAAATGGCCGCCGACAGCATGGAGGAGGAAGGACACAAACACAGGTAAGAAAAAATGACATTTCTTTTAAATGTTAGTTACAGCCAGCCCCGCTCCAGTGGGACCCCCTAGGTGACCCCCAGCACCCAGCAACCTTTAGCTAGAAGCCCAGGGAGGAGGGAAAGGCAGGGAGAGAGGGAAGAAAGGGGCCACAACCACTTACTTGATCTCTCCAGGAATGTCCAGCTAAATCACCCAGCCGAGGCAGGGGAGTTTTACTTACCTATCCTGCATGTATTCTGCTGGAAGACATTCCAAACAGATCATCGTCCGCGCACGGAAAGTGACTGTTGGCCAGGCATGCTGTGATTGGACCCAGAAGGGACGATCATATGTATGCCCTGGAGCATGACGCTCACCGGACAGGCTGCTGCGACTCGGCCGTAAGGTCAGCCGAAGCTGAGCGGTCCGATGCAAGCCTTGGAGCGTAAGCTCACCGGCCAGGCTGCTGCGACTCGGCCGTAAGGTCAGCCGAAGCTGAGCGGTCCGATGCAGGCCCTGGAGCGTAAGCTCACCGGCCACCCGTGGAGCGACGGGTATGTCGTGGAAAACCCAGCGCGTAGCTAGGGTCGGCACACGCTCGATGGCCGAAACTGGGGAGACTACAAGGATCGAGGATCCAGCCTGTCACCCAGTCGGCAGTTGATCGAAGATCGCAGGAAACAACAAATGTAGCAAAAAAAATAAAAATATATATATATATCTTTTTTCCCCGGACCAATGGGCCCGAAGGGAGCCATGTCCTACTCCTTGCTAGACAGAAAAAAACTGATCTGCGAAGATGCAGACTGAGAGGGTATACCCAGAGGGTCCGCCCCCTGGGCGGTACTGTAGAAGGTGTGATGCAACACTTTTTACAAGTTTTTCTGCCTAGTCACTCCTAATTAACGGATAATACCCACTTTGTCAATAGAGAAGCTGTGTCGGTCCATGGACGAAAGAGTAAAATGGTTTCATGAATTAAAAAAAATTACAAAACAGTAAAGTTAGCCCAATTTTTTGGGATGATGTGAAAGATGTTGTTATGCTGAGTAAATAGATACCTAACATGTCACGCTTAAAAATTGCGCACACTCATGGAATGACACCAAACTTCAGTACTTAAAAATCTCCCTAGGTGATGCTTTAAAATTTTTTACACGTTACCATTTTCGCATTACAGAGGAGGTCTAGTGCTAGAATTTTTGCACTCGTTCTAACGCACACAGCAATACCTCACATGTGTGGTTTGAACGACGTTTACATATGTGGGTGGGACTTACGTGTGTGTTCGCTTCTGAGCACGAGCTACCGGGGACATGGGCGTTTTTTTTTTTTTATTATTTTTTTTTTTTACTTTTTTGTATTTCTTACTCTTTTTTTAACTTTTTTGTTTTTTTTTTATCATTTTTATTCCTATTACAAGGAATGTAAACATCCCTTGTGTGGCAGAGCGAGGCTCTGTCCCAATGAAAATGATAAATGAGGTTAAAGTGGACACAGAGTCTGCATATCGGCTGAGTGCAGAGCTACAGAGCGTAAATTTAAAAACAGAGAAAACTGCTCTGGCAGTTTTCTCAGATTTTGCTATTTCTGCATGGGGTTCTGTGGCTTGGAGATCCTTCAGAGTCTTGGGTGGGATGGGATCTCCAACCCTGTGTCCGGGTCTTGTGGACAGCCAGCATGGTGTGTGCTCAGGTGCACACAACCAATATAATGAGGGGCTGGTGAGAGCAGAGTGAAGGAGGAGAGTGGAGGATGGTGAGCAGCTTGCTAACTGCAGTGGCTGCTAGTGAGTGTCTCTGTGTGAGGATAAACGCTGTGTGCGTTGAAGGGCTTTAAAGCTGTGTGTGTCCAAGGAGCCAGAAGCTGTGTGCATTAAGGGACTTCAAGCTGTGTGTGTTTAAGAAGCCCAAAGCTGTGTGCATCAAAGACTGTGAGACTGGAAGATCTGGTGGTTTAAGGTACTAGTACCTGAAGCATGCAGAGGAACTGCTAACAAGAGAGCCAGGTGGCTTGGTATGTTTTCTTATTTTTGGACTGCTAAATTAAGTTAAACCCCCTGCGTGGGAATCCTGAAGGGACATTTTGCTTTTGTTTTTCTGTTTAAATAAACGTGGGCTACCAGGCCCTTAACTAGAATGCTTGTCTGATATGGACTCACTGCATAAAAATGCATCTATCCACTTGAGTTAAAACACCTCAATATCACACTTGTAATAGGAATCTATTGTGACAGGTCCTCTTTATAGAGAGATGCAGGGTCAATAAGACCCCACATCTCTCCTCCAGGCTGGAAAGCATGAGATCGGTCAAAAAAATTCACCGATCTCATGCTGACAGCCGGGATCACGGCTTTGTTTACATACGGGAACCCGGCATGATGTCATAACGTCGCGCCCGGGCCTCCGACTGTCTTAGAGATGACTGGTGACCATCTGGTCACCAGTCATCTCTATGCTTCCCATCCGGCGCCGGCCAATTCGTTCTCCGAGCCCCAGATGGCACGGGAGAGCCCAGGGAAGCACCAGATGGCGGCGGTGGGGGGGGGGGGGGGACGTCGCCTCCCGCCGCCTATAAGAACCATCAAGCAGCTGAACTGCCACTATGATAATTTTTATCGTGCACAGAATCGCCGGCTGAAAAGAATGATATCTGAATGATGCCTGCAACTGCAAGCATCATTCAGATGTCACCGCACAAAGCCAAGGACGTCATTTGACGGTGGGCGGTAGGAAAGTGGTTAATATTTTGAAAAAAGGTAATTTTTCTCCTTCTTTGATGTACACTGATGAGACTGCACTGATGGGCACCGATAAGGTGGCAAGGGTGGGCACTGAGAGGTGGCATTTCTAGTTGGCACTGGTGGGCATTGAGAAGTGGCACTGCTAGGTGGCAATGATAGTTGGCAGTGATGGGCACTGATAGGCAGCACTGCTAGGTGGCACTGATTGGCACCAGTGGTGGGCATTGATAGGTGGCACTGGCAGGGGCTACTGATTGTCACAGATGACGCAGAATTTCCTCTTCGGGCCCGATGTCCCTTGCACATAAGCCGGTGATTGCCTTTTTTTTATGCTCACGCTGTCAGCATAAGGAGAAAACAAAAACCATTACCCAGCTTTTGTTTACATAACGTGATTAGCTGTCATTGGCTGACAGCTGATCACATGGTAAGGGGCAGGGATCGGCCCCTTACGCGGATCTGTCATCACCCGAGTCTCAGTGACTCGGTGACCACAGCGCGCGCATGAAGGGGAGGACGTCTATTGACGGACTCCCGGCAATTGAGGACCATGCTGTGGCCGTCGATCAGTTATAGCGCTGATCTCAAGTGATTAAAGAGGGTCTAAATGGGCCATTGACATGCATCACAATTCAATTTAGGAATGTGTCTTTGCAAAGTTAAACTAAATGAAATCCTTTCTTATTTTTGCTTGGGGATAGAGTGCAGAGGGATTATAAGTCTAGACAGTTTTTGGGGATGTCTGCACCCCTGATAGGGTGAAGACAACTCCCAAATTTGGCCACTTTATCCTTCCAAATAATTCACTTCCTGTTACATAGCCACACAGGAAGTGAGGGTAAATCCCTACCAATGTCTTTCCTTGGGGACACGCAGGTCAATCTAAATACTTTCCCCATTATGTACATTGCACTCCAGCATTTTGCGGGGTACACCCCAAATTATTAGGTATTTTGGACTTTGGGGTTTATTTGCTAAGTGCAATTGCTGGATATCCGAGGGGGACATGCAAGCAAACAAAAAAAACACCATCTTTGCTTTTACATGATTGGATGTTACAATCACCAGTGCTTCCCCTCAGATTTTCAGCACCTACACTTTTACTGCAGAGTGGATTTGTCTTTACTAAACCCCAAACTACCCAATGATTTGGGGTGTACACAACAAAGTGCTAGAGTGCAATTTGCTTAATGGGGACACAAGTTAGATTGATCTGTGTGTCCCCAAAAAAAGACATTGGTAGGGTTTTACCTTCACTTCCTGTTTAGCTGTGTGACAGGAAGTGAAGCCAATTTTACTAAAAGGGGACACAAAGCCCAACCTAAAGAAAACACCAAAAAAAAAACAAGCAGGGGTTTTAACACTTACTTTGTTTCCCTCAAAATGCCCACAATTAGAATCGTATTGCCTCTGCTATTTTTAAGTGCAGTGCTCTAAATCAGTGCTTCTCAAGTACCCCCAACAGGCCATGTTTGCAGGTTTTCCTTCATCTTGCACATGTGCTTTAAATCACAGTCAATGGTGTTGTATTTTGGACAGCAATTCTCGATAAGATAAATTCACAAAACATGTCCTGTTGGGGGTACTTGAGGACTGAGGCTGAGAACCACTGCAGTAAAAAGGAAAAATGAATACTTACCGCTCTGTATTTTTCATTTCCTGGTGACTGTCCATGGCAGCACACAATACATGCATATGCTAGCATGAAGGCACCAGGGTAGACAAATCACACCTGTTTTGTTTTGACATGCCAATCAGCTGTCACATTTGTTGCAAAGAAAACACACATCAAACTTTGCATCAAATTTTATTGGTCAACAAAACAAAGGGAAGCCAAAATAAAAAACATGGTCAATTTGAAACATTAGTCACAGACTCACAACATCTTGAGAAAGATTTGGCAAAATAATGCAGCACAGACATTTAAATCAAAGTGAACAAATGACACACATTAACAACAACACAAATTATTTCAGGGGAACATTTCCCCCACACAAAAAAATACAATCAACAAAAGTAAAACAAACATCTGTTTTGCAAAGACATAACAAATAAAATACATGTGTTACAAACTCGATAAGGACACCAAAATTTACTTTTTGCCGGACACACGCACGCACACACACTTGCCTCTTTTCAGGGTAAGGGAGAGGATGCTATCTGCGAGCTTTATATAACATAGGTTTGTGTGCTAATGAGGCAATTGAAAACACATGCACAGTCCATGAAACACCCAAAATGCAAGTTCACCCAATGTAGAGACTGAACTTCAAAGTGGGTACACCTGTTAAGGATGTCCTTCAATTACTAACCCATAAAAACACTCTGAGCATGCCCAGAAATATCCAGGTGCTGTTCACATACAAAAAGGACCAAAAAAAAATGAACTGCCTGGGCATGCTCAGACCAACACAAATGCAGCTAGCAGAAAATAACCCCCCCCCCCCCCCCCTGTCCAAAATTAAGCACATCATCCAGCATGCTACAAAATTAGATATGGGACCCCCCCCTCCACCAACAAATACCATTGCAGTCTATGGGAACTGATTTGTTAATTTTGCTAGTCCCCATTTGGCTGGCTTATCTTCTAGTTATTGGCCTTAAAATGGGGGCCCAGGTCCCACCCTAAGGGACATTTCACACCACATGCAGTCCATTGCGTTTTTTATACATCAAAAATGCATGGAAAGTTGGTTATATGGTTCTAAATGGCAGTGTTTGTTCCAGTTCCACAAAAAAAGTAGAACATGCTGCATTTTACCTGCACTGGACTGTACTGGAACGCAGCAAAGCACATCATAAACGCACTGGAACGCACAGGAACACACCTAAATGCACTGGAACACACTTGTCCTTATCTATGGTTAATAAAAACGAGGGGTGAAAAAAAGCACTGGACTGCATCAAAAACGTACCAAAAATGCACTGGAACGCATCAAAAACCTGCATGCAAAAAAGCACCTGGAACACATCCAGATTGCGTTTCTATGGTGTGAACTGGCCCTAGTTCACACCATAGAAACGCAGTCTGGATGCGTTCCAGGTGCTTTTCTGCATGCACGTTTTTGACACGTTCCAGTGCATTTTTAATGTGTTTTTGATGCAGTCCAGTGTTTTTTCCCCCTCTTTTCACTTAGGACAAGTGTGTTGCAGTGCGTCTTTGGTGCATTTAGGTGCGTTCCGGTGCATTCCAGTGCGTTTTTGGTACATTCCGTTGCGTTTTTGATGTGTTTTACTGCAGTCCAGTACAGTTCTGTACCTAAAAAATGCATCATGACCAATTTTTCTCAAATCGCCTTTCAGGACAACCTTGGAGAGAGCGTAGCTCCGCCTCTTTAACAGTAAATACTTTCAGCCTTTAAATCCCTCCTCTTCCACCATGGCCTCAGTTATTGTGTTTCCTCCGCCATGGTGGAAGCAACAGGTGGGAACCAGGGAGCTAGGCTCTTTCCAAGGGGGAAGCAGTAAGGCTTACCTTTTCTTTTTTTCTGCCTGGTGTGCAGCTTTTATTTGGTACTCGTACCAGTGACCATCCCAGCACCCCCTCCACCGCAAGCTGGGGGTGTTCCGGAGTCCCCAGTCTCGCCTGCTCAGGGGAGTAAAGGACCCACAGGAGACGCAGCATCTTGTGCCCGGAATCCGCGTTTAGGCTTCGGGAGCCGAGCGGTTGCCACTGCAGGTCAGTGGCACGAACCGTATGATGGTCCTGGGTCCTGGTCGGCGGGTGACATCAGATCCGGCGATGCGGTTTCCTGTGGGGGCGTGGCGCTAGTGGTTCCCAGCGCTTGGAACGCAGGGACTAGGGGGCGGGTCTATCGACCGGCGCTTCCGTTTCCGGCCCACATGGATGACGTGGGACCCGGGAAAATTTAAAACACACACTGTGTGTGTATAGCCCAGCTGCGCTCTCGACAAGATGGAAGAGAGACAGACAGCGATGGCAGAAGCAGGCGCCCTAAGCTCCGGTCAGGCTCAGGTAAGAGGGGTACAATGGTGCCTTTTATTCTTATCCAAACGAGTATTTTTTGCTGTGTTTTGTTTGTTTCCTCCCTTAAGGGAGCCTGCTGCTGTACGGTCGGTGGTTACTTCTCTCTGACCTGCTACAGCTTGGACATTGGTGGTTGTTTTCACTGGGACACTTCTTCTCTATTTTTGGTGGTGGCCTAAATGCACTAATTGGTTAGGTGTGGCTAGGACATTAGGTGAATTTCTATTATTTATCGTTTCAGGAGAAAGCTGTAGGGAAAACCAAACATGTAAACCCACCAAGCCAGAGGAAGTGTCCCTCCTGCAAGAATCCTTTAAGGGATTCATGGCAAAAAGCTATGTGCAAGTCTTGCATTAAGGACTTAGTGGAAGAGGAAACATCCCAGCAATACAAGGATTTCTTTTCCTCAGTAAGAGCTTACAAGTTCTCTTAGTTCGGTTAAGTCTCTGCTAAGTCCAGCAGTCTTAACTGAACCCCAGCAACCACCGTTCAGCCCAAGAGCCTCCACCTCTAGACCAGCAGAGAGTGTGGACTCTGGGGACGAAGGGGCAAGTACTCTCCCCTCTCTCAAGGACTCAGATGAGGAGGAAGAGGAAGATGACGGCAAAACCTCCAGATATAAATTATCTTTGGAAGATGTGGATGATCTCTTAAAAGCAATCTACACTACCCTGGATATTCAGGAGGAAAAGGTACATCTTTCAGTTCATGATAAAATGTACCAGGGTCTGGATGATTCCAAGCAAAGAGTGTTTCCAGTCCATAGGGTCATATCGGACACAATCAAAAAGGAATGGAAGGACCCTGAAAAAGGTCCCTTCCTATCAAAGACCCTCAAAGCGTTTTCCTTTTGAAAACAAGGACTCGGAGGTCTGGAATAAAAAACCAAGAGTGGACGCTGCCTTCTTGCAAGTCTCTCGTCGTACGGATCTCGCTTTTGAGGACATGGGAGTGTTGAAGGATGCGATGGATAAAAGGGCAGACTCCCTGCTGAAAAAAGCATGAGACTCCACGTCAGCCAGCCTCAAACCAGCTATGGCTTCCACAGTGGTGGCAAGAAACCTGGAGTGTTGGATAGAGAAATTGATGAACCATGTAGAGGCAGGTACTCCAAGGAAAGACCTGTTGGAATCTTTCCCTCTAATTTTGAAAGCGGTAAAATACTTGGCAGATGCATCCGCCGAATCAATCAAAATGGCTGCTAGGTCAGCAGCATTAGTGAATTCAGTCAGGCGTGCAGTCTGGCTAAAGACATGGTCGGGTGACACAGCCTCAAAAATCAAACTCTGTGGCCTACCCTTCTCGGGGGATTTGCTGTTTGGTCCAGAGCTAGAAACTGTGCTGGACAGAACAGCTGACAAGAAGAAGGCTTTCCCTTCTAAAAAGAAGCAACCGTTTAAAAAGAATTTTCGTTCTGTTCAGCAATCCTTCAAAAAGGATGACAACAAAAAGCCTTGGTTTTCCCAAAAATTTAGAGGAAGGGGTGGAGTTCTCTTTAGATCTCTTACAGACCAAACTTCTAAAAACAAATGACAGCATTACTCCAGTGGGGGGAAGACTGTCAGCTTTTCTCCCTCAATGGAACCAAGTATCCAAAAATCCCTTTGTGAAGAACCTCATTTCACAGGAATACAGTCTAGAATTCTCGGAATGCCCCCCAAGCAGGTTTTATGTCACAGCCCTACCACGGGATCAGGAAAAAGCTTCCGCTATGATGACCCTCTTACAGGATCTGATACAACAGGAAGTGATTGTTCAAGTCCCAAAACATCAGGAGGGCCGGGGGTTTTATTCCCATATATTCTTGGTAAAAAAACCTTCAGGCAAGTATCGACTGATTCTGAATCTGAAGATCTTGAACAAATCAGTAAGGTACAAGCACTTTCGTATGGACACAATCCACTCCATTACAAAGCTGTTGACTCCAGGTTGCTTCATGGCATCCCTGGACTTGAGGGACGCCTATCTACATGTGCCGATAGCTCTGGCTTCCCAAAGATTTCTCCGCCTAGCCATCGATCTGGGGACGTCAATATGGCATCTCCAATTCACAGCCCTACCATTCGGGCTTTCATCCTCGCCCAGGATTTTCACAAAAGTCATGGCAGAAGCCCTAGAGCCTCTGAAACTGAGGGGGATCTCGGTCATTCCATATCTGGACGACCTACTGTTTTTTGCAGATTCCAGAGATCAGCTTGTGACAAACCTGCAAGTGTCACGGACTCATCTCAAGAATTTAGGTTGGCTCCTAAATCTAGACAAATCAAACTTAGATCCAACTCAGGAGATGAGGTTTCTGGGCTACACCATAAACTCAGTTCTTCAAAAGGTCTTTCTCCCCCAAGAAAAGATAGAGAAGATTTACTCTGCAGTGGGTCAGATTCAGACAAATCTCCCAACATCTGTCCGATCGGCTATGGCAGTATTAGGCCTCCTTACGGCCTCAATCCCAGCCGTACAATGGGCAAGGCTACACTCCAGACCCCTCCAGAGGAACATTTTACAAGTTTGGTCACACCAGGAGTCACTGGAAAAGTGCTTCAAACTAAAATCAAACGTAAAAAGAGCACTCTGGTGGTGGAGAAACCCAAACAACCTGACAAAGGGTCTCTCGTGGGTGTTTCCATTGGACAAACGTCTGACAACAGACGCAAGTGCTTGGGGTTGGGGAGCTCACCTGGAAGGGCAAACCGCTCAAGGAACTTGGTCCAAATGGGAAGCAAAGAAGTCATCAAATTGGCGTGAGTTAAAAGCCATATTTCTGGGCCTCCTTACCTTTCAACAGACCATCAAAGGGCATCATGTTCAAATTCTGTCAGACAACACAACAGCGATAGCCTATGTTCAAAAGCAAGGGGGAACCAGGAGCCCAGGTCTCATGGAGTTAGCCAAACAGTTGTTGTGCTGGGCAGAGCTAAACGTGACCTCCTTATCAGCGGTTCACTTAAAGGGATCCCAGAATCTGTTGGCAGATCTGCTAAGCAGAAGGAGTGTGGTGGAAGCAGAATGGAGTCTGAGCCAGGAGATTTTCTCCATGATCTCCAAAGAGTGGGGGAAACCTCAGGTAGATCTTTTTGCCAACCAGCAAAACGCAAAAGTCCGAGAATTCTTTTCTCTCCACAGAGGGGATCAGGCAGTTGGAATAGATGCTCTAGCACACCCATGGCATTACCAGCTGTGTTACGCCTTTCCCCCATTTCCCCTAATCCCGTTGGTATTAAGAAAGTTCAGGGAAGAGAACACCAGTCTTATCCTGATTGCTCCATATTGGCCAAAAAGACCTTGGTTTGCGTCACTTCTAAACCTAGCCGCAAATCCTCCTTGGAGGCTACCACTCAGGAAGGACTTGCTATCACAGGGCTCTGTGAACCATCCGGAAGCAGACGGACTACATCTGACTGCTTGGCTTATGAAGAAGACCTAAAAGCCAAAGGACTTTCAGATAAGGTAGTAAGGACCCTACTGTCCAGTAGAAAGGAGGTAACTAGGGCCATCTACCTTTAAAGTATGGAAAAAATTCAATTCTTGGTGTTCTTCCAAAAACTTTATAGTCAAGAGTGTCGTTTCAGTTTTAGAGTTTCTCCATGAAGGAATGGAGAAAGGATTGGCAGCCAGCACCTTGAAAACCCAAGTTGCGGCTCTTTCAGTTTACTTTGAAAAAACTTTGTCCAAAGAAACTTTAATTTCCAGATTTTTTAGGGCCTTGGCTCGGAACAGACCCATAGTCCTTAAAGTTTTTCCCAGTTGGGATCTATCTGTTGTTTTACAGGGTCTCACGGGAGCTCCGTTTGAACCCCTTCAAGAGACTTCCTTAAGAAGTTTAGTTTTCAAAACAATTTTTTTAGTTGCCATTACATCGGCAAGGAGAGTCAGTGAACTCCAGGCTCTGGCGGTTACAGAACCTTTTTTGAGGGTCTTTCCAGACCGAGTGATCCTTCAGACGGATCCAGCCTTCCTACCAAAAGTATCTTCAACCTTCCATAGGTCACAAGAGATAACCCTGCCTACCTTTTCCTCAGTTCCTAACAATGCAGGAGAGGAAGCTTTCCATACGCTGGATGTGAGAAGATGTCTGCTCCAGTTTCTAGCAGTTACCAAAGAGTTTAGAAAAACAAATGCCCTCTTTGTAGTATTTTCAGGTCCCCCACAAAGGGGAGAAAGCTTCCAAAAGTACATTAGGCAGATGGCTTAGACAAGCAATTACAGAAGCTTACCAAGCTAAAGGAGAAATACCTCCCTCAGGTATTGCTGCTCATTCAACAAGGTCAACAGCAGTTTCCTGGGCCGAGAGGGCCGGTGCTACGCCTGATCAGATTTGCAAGGCTGCCACTTGGTCCAACTACTCAACTTTTCTCCGGCACTATAGGTTGGACTTGCTGTCTGCCGCAGATCAAGCCTTCGGCAGGAAGGTACTGCAGGCAGTAGTCCCACCCTAGGGTAAGTTACTCGGTTATCCTCTCCAAGGTTGTCCTGAAAGGCGATTTGAGAAAAACTTAGTTAGACTTACCGGTGACGGTATTTCTAAGAGCCTTTCAGGACAACCGCTATTTCCCTCCCTAATATATCTTAGAAGTATTGATTAAGTGTCTATCATGGTCGTTGTGGTTGTTCTGTGCTTTTGTCTTCCAGTTTGTCGGAAACCACAATAACTGAGGCCATGGTGGAAGAGGAGGGATTTAAAGGCTGAAAGTGTTTCCTGTTAAAGAGGCGGAGCTACGCTCTCTCCAAGGTTGTCCTGAAAGGCTCTTAGAAATACCGTCACCGGTAAGTTTAACTAAGTTTTTTTTTTTTTTTTTTTTTTTTTTTTTTTTTCCTTTCTGGAACGGACTGCAGTGGTGTGAACTATGCCATTGACATTAATGTGATCAACTTTCTTTGCGTTTTTCAAGCATTAAAAAACGCACTGCACTGCATCCGGTGTGAACTGGCCCTAAATATCATACCTGGGGGGTGTCTATAGTATGCCTGTAAAGTAGCGCATGTTTTCCATGTTTATAACAGTTCGAGAGCAAAATGACATTTCTAAAGTAAAATAGTAATTTAAAAGTACTCCCGGCTGTAATGAATTGCTGGTTCCCGTCAATACAGATAAAAGTAATTGAACGTCTTTGAAAAACAAATAAAAATGCGTGGGGGTCCCCCAAATTCCATTACCAGGCCCTTCAGGTCTGGTATGGATATTAAGGGGAACTCCGCGCCAAATTTAAAAAAAAAATGTCACGGGGGTTCCCTACAAAATCCGTTCCAGGCCCTTCAGGTCTGGTATGGATTTTAAGGGGACCCCTGCGCCAAACTTAAAAAAAAATAGCGTGGGGGTCCCCCTAAAAATCCACACCAGACCCTTATCCAAGCACGCAACCTGGCAGGCCGCAGGAAAAGAGGGGGGGGGGGACGAGAGAGCGCCCCCCTCCCTCTTGAACCGTACCAGGCCACATGCCCTCAACGTGGGGAGGATGTCCCCATGTTGATGGGGACAAGGGCCTCATCCCCACAACCCTTGCCCGGTGGTTGTGGGGGGCGGGGGGCTTATCGGAATCTGGAAGACCCCTTTAACAAAGGGGACCCCCAGATCCCGCCCCCCCTGTGTGAAATGGTAATGGGGTACAAATGTACCCCCTACCATTTCACAAAATAGTGTTAAAAATGACAATAGCCGGTTTTTGACAATTCCTTTATTAATGTCTTCTCCTTTCTTAGGGGGACCCCCACGCTATTTTTTTTTAAGTTTTGCACGGGGGTTCCCCTTAAAATCCATACCAGACCTGAAGGGCCTTGTACGGATTTTGAGGGGGACCCGCACTTCTTTTTTTTTTTATTTTATTTTTTTAAATTGTCGCGGAGTTCACCTTAATATCCATACCAGACCTGAAGGGCCTGGTAATGGAATTTGGGGGGACCTCACACATTTTCTTTTTTTTATCAATGACTTTTCTCTATATTGACGGGAGCCGACAATTCATTATAGCCGCGGGTGCTTTTAAATGCCTTTTTTTTTTTTCCTTTAGAAATGTCATTTTGCTGGCGCACTGTTATATAACGGCAAGTTCAGAGCTGCGCCTGTTCAACTTATGCAAATTGATTTACGTGACTTGACATTTATGAAGATTTTGCCGGCGCAGTGTCCCGGCGCATTTGAATGAGTGAAATTCCCGCGCTGAGCACAAAAAAAAACCCTTGCAGTTCTAAACGTACTTGCCGGCGCAGCGGGCTGGTTCAGAAAAAGTTACTTTGTCACTCTATTTTGGGCATATTTGTTACTTGGGCAGGTGTCACTACACTTCCTCACATCACCCCATTATATTGGCAGTTCCAGCTTCTTTATATTTATATTTTAAGATGCCGTGCGCCAGGTCCATAGTGGCGCACTGAGCGCCTCGTCCCGTGCACCGAGTACACTATAGTAAATGGGGAATAGCGCTGCTCTACCGGCGCAAATGTCATGCGCCGATACTCATGGTGCAAACGTTTAGTAAATCAGCCCCATTGTGCAAGACTCACAAATGGCAGTATAACTCTTCCCTAATGCCACTTACTGGTCAGGCATATTTCCCTCCTGGGAACTTGGACCCCAAGTCTCACACCTGGAATCTCGGTTGTACTGCCTTTCTACACCAAGTGTCTACCGCCTCTGGCATTTTACCCCTCTCGACACTTCTACCAACCTCTAATGTGTCTCTTATGGACCAATGGCGATACCACCAGCTCTCTGCATTTATAAACTCACTTCCAAAACCTTTGCGCTCAGTTTCCGACCTGAGCCAATTGAGAAACCTATTTCTTACTTTTATCAAGCTTTGCAAACATTGTCACTAATAGACAAGCCGACTTTCCTTGACAAGTGGGAGAAGGACCTCCACAAAGAACTGTCAGAAGCTCAAAGATCCACAATTCTCCAACTGGTGCACACCTCTTCAATGTCCTCCAAAACAGCAGTAATAAACTATAAGTTGCTAACAAGATGGCATTACACCCCAATGGTCTTGCACAATGTTTTCCGCTCCATTTCCCCCCTCTGCTGGCGAGGTTGTGGAGAAAGGGCGACCGATGCCCATGTATGGTTGTTCTGCCAGCTCATTCGTCCCTATTGGCTAACTATATTACATTTGATCAAAGAAATTCAAGGTTTTGAGGCTCCTAACGACCCATGGGTCATACTGCTCCATTGAACAGGCAAACCAGTAGGAACATATAAGAAATCGATAACGCCCCACTTGCTCAATGCGGCAAAAGCACTTATTCCTAGGTTCTGGAAACAAGCCACTATCCCCACTTTACGCGAATGGTTATTGGAGGTGGACCATATATACCAAATGGAAGACCTCACCCACTCCCTTCGCAACAAGTCAGATCTGTCCAACAAAATATGGTCCTGCTGGTTTGCCTTTAAATTCTCATCTGCTTATACGGACATCATGTCTCAAACTGTGTAATTTTCTCTTCATGGTTTATTTTGTATGTTAGCATCTGCCTGTGGCAGATGCCCCCTCTCCCCTTCCCCCATCCACTCATCCTCATGCCGCGTACACACGGCCGTTTTTCTCGTCAAAAAATGAATTTTTTCCCATTCGATGAGAAAAACGATAGTCTGTGGGCTTTCTGTCGTTTTTTCCAACGAGAAAAACGGCATTAAAAACGACGAGGAAAAATTAGAACATGTTCTAATTTTTCTCGTCGTTTTTTTCGACATGTTTTCCGCGGCAGTGTTTCCCATAGGGAAACACTGCCGCGGAGCCCACAGACGGTCGTTTTTCTCGTCAAGAGAAAAAATGACGTGAAAAACGACCGTGTGTGGGGAACAAGCTGTTCCCCCGTTTTAAATGACACTATTCACGGCGGTTTTTTAACCGCCGTGAATAATGATCGTGTGTACGCGGCATCATTCCTTATCTGTCCCTCCTCCTTTCTTCTCTTCTTCCTCTCTTCCTTATGTTTGTTTTTATATTTTCTTGTGTGTATGGCACGAGCTGACCTACAACGGCAGCCTTTGTATTTACTTACTGTACACTATGACAATGTGACATACTGGACGATGCTTATTGGCTGCCCACTATCCTAGGTGGTTCCTCAATTAGGCTTAGTAACAACATACTATTTAACATGTCGGGTGTTCACATGTACCTGTATGTTTTGTCTTTGGAGGAATTATCGTGCTCATGTTTACCATGCTTTTGTCATCTAAATTTTGTTTTTCAATAAAAACTTATTAAACAAAAAAAATACCACCAAAAGTTGCGACAGCGCTGAAAGCTGAAAATGGCCTGAGCGGGAAGGGGGTAAAAGTGCCCAGTAGGCAATTGGTTAACCACTTCAGCTCCAGAAGGTTTTACCCCCTTTGTTTTTTGTGATACGGCACAGCGTTGCTTAAACTGACAATTGAGCAGCCATGCAGTGTTGTACCCAAATAAAATTGATGTCCTTTTTTCCCTCACAAATAGAGCTCTCTTATGGGGGTATACTTATACGGTGATCACTGGTGAAAGGGTTAACTAGGGGTAATCAGGGGGTTAAAACCTTTATTAGGTAATATATGGGGGTACCTGACGCTATATAAAAACCTGAGGGGGAACCTAAAAAATCCCAATAAGCGTATATTGATTGGTTATAGCGTCTACAAACTATGTGATATTTTTCTGGACTTCACATTTTTTTTATTGTTTTTACTTGTAATGGCAGCAATCAGCGAATTATAGTGGAACTGCAACATTGCGGCAGACAAATATAAAACTAAGTGATACTTTTTGGGGACCAGTAACACCAATGCAGTCTGCCTTGTTTACATAAGGAGACCGCGGTTCTGTCTCTCCTCTGAACAATAACGGGTGGCCGTACAGGTATGACGTACAGGTACGTGATTATGTGCTTAAGGGCCGCCCTGCTGCAGTACATGTACGTGGGGCGGTCCTTAAGTGGTTAAAGCAATCTCACAACAGAATGGATGTGTTTTGGATGTATTGCATTATTGAGGGACCACATTTGAATTGCTTTAGATGGTAAAATGTATATTAACGCACCTGAAAAGTTAATTTTTTTTATACAGTACTGTCAACACTTTAAGGAAAAAGGATAACTCCAGTTTTGTGGGAAAAAAAATAGCAAATAAAAAAATAATATAGCGTATACAATCGCAATGCAAGTTGTGTTATAATTAAATGTTATAAAAATGACCTTTTATCTTTGAATCTGCAGAGCTGTCATTTTCTGTAAAATGCAATATGGCGACCTGGAGGCATTCTGCACACAGACTGTGTAGAAAAGGCCCCTTAAAAATGTAATTTCCTACTTGTGTGATTGGCTTACTTATTTTCCCAGATAAAAATCAGATGTTTGTCATTTCCTGCAACAAAAATGGCATTTTTGGTGAAATCCCGTCTAAGGGGATGCAGACCCTGCAGCTTTCCTCATTAGAGCCCTGCAAGTGCAGCAGCTGATTGATAATTATAAAACCACTCCCATACAGATTCATGTTGCACATGGATACAGACAAACAGCTATTTCTTCAGAATAACAAAAGGTAGGAATCTGCAACAAAGTTTATTAAAATCCCTACAATGTACATTTTTTTTCTCAACAAAAGTGGAGATACTCTTTAAAAAGGAACTGTAAAGGTTTGTGGAAGTTGTGTTCCTATTACTTTTGTCAACGTGTAATAAATCTGCATCTCACATTTTAATATTAAAAATATAAATAAAGCAAGTCCACACGGGTGAATATGGTAATAAAGAAATTAAGGTGAACTCTAGGGAAACTCTAGGGAACACCAGTAAATAAAAAAATTTTAGCTATGAAAAAAATATTAAATGTTCAAAACATTAAAAGTTAAAAACGGAGATGGCTGTAAATAGTGCCTTAAGCTGGCTGGCCATACACTACTAGAATTTTGTTTGGAACTTTTTATTTTGTAATTGTTAGAGGGGTAAAATTGATGTTCATTTTTGACGGCAGTGATGTGAAAATGCGAAGGAGCAGGATGAATGAATAAATTCAGCATTCGCAGATACCTGGCAGTAGGACTACTTAACTACTTAACCACTTAACGACTGCCCACTGTAAATATACGTCGGCAGAATGGCACCGACAGGCACAATCACGTACATATACGTGATTGCCTTTGTATAGTTGGGGGGTCCGATCGGACCCCCCTTCTTTACAGTGAGCGGTGGTTATTTCTTCGGGAGCGATCCGGGATGAGGGGACGGCCGTTCGATTCCGGCCACCCCCTTTCGATCGCTCCCGGCGAATGAGAAAGCTTCCCTGCCTGTGTAATGTTTACACAGGCAGAGGAAGTGATGTCATCTCTTCTGCGGCGCTCACATATACCGAGCGCCGTACAAGAGAAGACACACAGGTTAGTGCACAAACAGCACACTGACACCAGGACACATAAGAACATAAATCGCCCCCCCCCCAGACACCCCAGATCACCCCCCAGATCACCCCCCAGCCCCCAGTCACAGTGTCACTGATTGCAGTGACCATTTATTTACTGATCACTGCAATCAGTGATGTTTGTGACTGTAAAAGTGTCACTACAGTTTAGTTTTAGGTCCAGTGTAGCCCCCTAACCCCCCCTAATAAAGGTTTAACCCCCTGATCGCCCCCCAGATATCCCTTTCACCGCCGTCGCTAAGCGATCATTTTTCTGATCGCTGTTTTATTGTCAGTGATGCCGATCGGTAGCCAGTTATTTTTTTTTTGGTTCGCCGCAAGTTTTTATAGCGTCAGGTACCCCCATATATTACCTAATAAAGGTTTAACCCCCTTGATCGCCCCCCCAGGTAACCCTTTCACCCCCTATCACCACTGTCGCTAAGCAATCGTTTTTCTGATCGCTGTCTTATTGTCGGTGATGCCGATAGGTAGCCAGTTATTTTTTTTAGGTTCGCCGCAGGTTTTTATAGCGTCGGGTACCAGCATATATTACATAATAAAGGTTTAACCCCTTGATCGCCCCCCCCCAGGTAACCCTTTCACCCTCTTTTGCCAGTGTCACTAAGCGATCGTTTTTCTAAACGCTGTATTAGTTATGCTGGTGCCGATAGATAGCCAGTTATTTATTTTAGGTTCGCCGCAGGTTTTTATAGCGTCAGGTACCCCCATATATTATCTAATAAAGGTTTTAACCCCCTAATTGCCCCTAGTTAACCCTGCGTCACACCCCAGGCAGCGTCAGGTTAGTGCCAACACCCGCGCGTGAAGCATACACCCCCCCTTAGTGGTATAGTATCTGAACAGATCAATATCTGATCAGATCTATACTAGCGTCCCCAGCAGTTTAGGGTTCCCAAAAACGCAGTGTTAGCGGGATCAGCCCAGATACCTGCTAGCACCTGCGTTTTTCCCCTCCGTCCACCCAAGTGCAGTATCGATCGATCACTGTCACTTGCAAAACACAACACACATAACTGCAGCGTTCGCAGAGACAGGCCTGATCCCTGCGACTCCAGTGCTGTAGGAGGTGATTTCACCACCACGGTTAAAAAAAAAGCACCTATGCCGAAGCATTGGGGCAGCAGGGGCGGAGGAGCGATTTTGCTCCTAATGCCGCGTACATACGGTCGAAATTCCGACGGAGGCTTGCCCGTGGAAAAGTCTGACCATGTGTGTGCGGCATAATTTTTGCGGGAGGATGCCCCAATGCTTCGGCATATATAAATGGTGCATGTATGCCCATCATTAGAAGTGGGTGGATGAAGGGCGGTATTCTAATGGTGGGCATACCCACCGATCAATCTCTTTTTTTCGTTCAGCCAACAGGCTGCATGAAAAAAAAGATTACAATACATGTCCAACAAGGACCAGCAAGGTACTGGTATGTTGCTGGACTTTGGTTATACCAGATTGATGCCTGCGGGTTTAGGTATCATCTTGGTATCATTCTTTTCAGCCAGCGACCGGCTTTCATGTAAAAGCAATCCTAGTGGCTAATTAGCCTCTGGACTGCTTTTACAAGCAGTGGGAGGGAATGTCTCCCCCCCCCCCGGATATAAAAAGCGCCATTGGGAAAGCATTTTATCACACCGATCTTGGTGTGGTCAGATGCTTTGAGGGCAGAGGAAAGATCTAGGGTCTAATAGACCCCAGTTTTTTCAAAAAAAGAGTACCTGTCACTACCTATTGCTATCATAGGGGATATTTACATTCCCTGAGATAACAATAAAAATGATAAAAAAAAATAAAAATATGTAAGCAAAATTAATAATAAAAAAAAAAAAGCACCCCTGTCCTGCCCTGCTCTTGCGCAATGGCGAACGCAAGCATGGGTCTGGCGTCATATGTAAACTGCAATTGCATCATGCATGTGAGGTATCACCGCGAAGGTCAGATCGAGGCCAGTCATTTTAGCAGTAGACCTCCTCTGTAAATCTAATGGGGTAACCTGTAAAGGCTTTTAAAGGCTTTTAAAAATGTATGTAGTTTGTCGCCAATGCGCGTTTGTGCGAAATTTTAAAGCATGTCGTGTTTGGTATCTATGTACTCGGCCTAAGATCATCTTTTTTATTTCATCAAACATTTAGGCAATATAGTGTGTTATAGTGCATTAAAATTTAAAAAAAGTGTATTTTTTTCCCCAAAAAATGTGTTTGAAAAATCGCTGCGCAAATACTGTGTGGAAAAAAAAAATGCAACACCCACCATTTTAATCTGTAGGGCCTTTGCTTTAAAAAAATATATAATGTTTGGGGGTTCAACATAAATTTTCTTGCAAAAAAAAAAATGTTTTCATGTAAACAAAAAGTGTCAGAAAGGGCTTTGTCTTCAAGTGGTTAGAGTGGATGTAAGCTTCCTAATGTTGTGTATAAAATGCCAGAACAGTTCAAAACCCCCCCAAATGACCCCATTTTGGAAAGTAGACACCCCAAGCTATATACTGAGAGGCATGTCGAGTCCATGGAATATTTTATATGTTGACACAAGTTGCGGAAAAAAGAAAATTTTTATTTTAATTTTTTTTGCACAAAGTTCTCACTAAATGATATATTGCTCAAACATGCCATGGGCATATGTGGAATTACACCCCAAAATACATTCTGTTGCTTCTCCTGAGTACGGGGATATCACGTGTGAGACTTTTTGGGAGCCTAGCCGCGTACGGAACCCCAAAAACCAAGCACCGCCTTCAGGCTTTTTAAGGGTGTAATTTTTGATTTCACTTCTCACTGCCTATCACAGTTTCGGAGGCCATGGAATGCCCAGATGGCACAAAACCCCCCCCAAATGACCCCATTTTGGAAAGTAGACACCCCAAGCTATTTGCTGAGAGGTATTGTGAGTATTTTGCAGATCTCGCTTTTTGTCACAAAGTTTTGAAAATTGAAAAAAAAAAAAAAAAAAAAAATATATATATATATATATATATATATATATATATATATATATATATATATATATATATATTTCCTTTCTTCATTTACAAAAACAAATGAGAGCTGTAAAATACTCACCATGCCTCTCAGCAAATAGCTTGGGGTATCTACTTTCCAAAATGGGGTCATTTGGGGGGGTTTTGTGCTAGTTTGGCATTTTATGGCCTTCGAAACTGTGATGGGTAGTGAGGAGTGAAATCAAAAATTTGTGCCTAGAAATCCTGAAGGCGGTGCTTGGATTTCGGGGTCCCGTACGCGGCTAGGCTCCTAAAAAGTCCCACACATGTGGTATCCCCGTACTCAGGAGAAGCAGCAAAATGTATTTTGGGGTGTAATTCCACATATAACCATGGCATGTGTGAGCAATATATCATTTAGTGACAACTTTTTGTATTTTTTTTTTTTTTGTCCCAAGTGATTGAATAATGACAAAAAAAAATAAAAATTACAAAAAGTTGTCACTAAATGATATATTGCTCACACATGCCATGGTTATATGTGGAATTGCACCCCAAAATACATTTTGCTGCTTCTCCTGAGTACGGGGATACCACATGTGTGGGACTTTTTAGGAGCCTAGCCACGTACGGGACCCCGAAAACCAAGCACCGCCTTCAGGATTTCTAGGCACAAATTTTTGATTTCACTCCTCACTACCTATCACAGTTTTGAAGGCCATAAAATGCCAAAATAGCACAAAACCCCCTCAAATGACCCCATTTTAGAAAGTAGACACCCCAAGAAAATTGCTGAGAGGCCTGTTGAGCCCATTGAATATTTTTTTTTTTTTGTCCCAAGTGATTAAATATTCAATGGGCTCAACAGGCCTCTCAACAATTTCCTTGGGGTGTCTACTTTCTAAAATGGGGTAATTTGAGGGGGTTTTGTGCTATTTTGGCATTTTATGGCCTTCAAAACTGTGATCTGTAGTGAGGAGTGAAATCAAAAATTTGCGTCCTTAGAAATCCTGAAGGCGGTGCTTGGTTTCCGGGGGCCCGTACGCGGCTAGGCTCCCAAAAAGTCCCACACATGTGGTATCCCCGTACTCAGGAGAAGCAGCAAAATGTATTTTGGGGTGCAATTCCACATATAACCATGGCATGTGTGAGCAATATATCATTTAGTGACAACTTTTTGTAATTTTTTTTTTTTTTTTGTAATTATTCAATCACTTGAGACAAAAAAAAAAATATTCAATGGGCTCAACATGCCTCTCAGCAATTTCCTTGGGATGTCTACTTTCCAAAATGGGGTCATTTGGGGGGGGGGGGGGGTTGTACTGCCCTGCCATTTTAGCACCTCAAGAAATGAGATAGGCAGTCATAAATTAAAAGCTGTGTAAATTCCAGAAAAAGTACCCTAGTTTGTAGACGCTATAACTTTTGCGCAAACCAATAAATATACGCTTATTGACATTTTTTTACTAAAGACATGTGGCTGAATATATTTTGGCCTAAATGTATGACTAAAATTGAGTTTATTCGATTTTTCTTATAACAAAAAGTAGAAAATATCTTTTTTTTTTTCTTCCAAATTTTCGGTCTTTTTCCGTTTATATTGCAAAAAATAAAAATCGCATAGGCAATCAAATACCATTAAAAGAAAGCTCTATTTGTGGGAAGAAAAGGACGCAAATTTCGTTTGGATACAACATTGCATGTCCGCACAATTTACAGTTAAAGCAGCGCAGTGCAAAATTCTGAAATCACCTCTGGTCCTTTAGCTACCAAATGGTCTGGGGCTTAAGTGGTTAAAGGGGTTGTAAACCCTCCTGTTTTTTTTAGCTTAATGCATCCTATGCATTAAGCTAAAAAAACATTTGACAGTCACCGGCCCCCCAGCTCCCCCATTTTATTTGCCTGAGCCCTGGAATGTCCCACGCCGAGGACGCGCTGTCTCTCTGCCCGGGGTTCTCGGCTCATTAGATAGATTGATAGCAGCGCAGCCATTGGCTCCCGCTCCTGTAAATCAAATCCAATGACGCGGGGGGGGGGGCGGGGGCGATTCCCGCACTCGGCGGCTATGGACGCCGAATGTTGGACTTGGGAGCGCGCCCGCAAGGTAACCCCCTGGGAGAACGCTTCTCCTAGGAGGTTATCTAATGTGGGGAGGACCCGCAAGAGCCACCGAGGGACCCCAGAAAAGGACGATCGGGGTCACTCTGTGCAAAACGAGCTGCAGAGTGGAGGTAAGTATGACATAAAAAAAAATTTAACCTTTACAATCACTTTAAAGTGGTATTAAACTCAAAAGCAAACCTTTTATTATATTGCAGCTTACCAACTCATAGATGTGGTGGCTGCAATCATTTTCTATTTCAGGCTTTCTTTCTTTTATTTTTAAAGTCTGTTTGTTTTTTAAGAGAACAAGCTCTCCAGCAGAATGTATCAGTTGCAGAGATGACACAAAACAATACTAACAATGGAAGGGGTGATGAAAGAGGGTTTACAATCATAATTTTTTATTTATTTATGTAAAACCTTCATCCCAAAGGAAAAATGTCTTGTATTAAGGATCAGTTCACACCAGAACACATAGCTCCCAACTGTCTCTGATTTCGAAGGACTGTCTCTAAATTGGAGCAAAGTCCCTCTGTCCCTCATTCCTCCTCATTTGTCCCTCATTTTGGTCTGATCTGTATATTTGTATAAACTGCACTACTTATCTATCAAACAGTGTTTCCCAGTGCTAAACCTTTCATCTGATTTCTTAATTGTTTCATTTGTAAATTCCAAAAGCCAATATAAAGGAATAGTAGTGGTAAAAAAAGCACTTGTGCGTTTAACCAATCTTGTTTTTTTTGTACAATTCTCCTTTAAGGGGGCGTGGCAAGGGGTGTGTCATATGCCTGCATACTTTTGCTGATAGGTGTCCTTCATTCCCATCTCAAAAAGTTGGGAGGAATGAAAACATGGTGCTGGAAACCCATGTTCCGTGCACGTTTCCCGTACCACATTCAAAACGCAATTGCGATCTGCATAGCTACTTGAAGACCAGGCTATTTCTGGCACTTTTTGTTTACAAGTTTAAATCAGTATTTTTTGCTAGAAAATGATTATTGATATGCTGTCAAATTAATCAAACTCTTTTTTATGTAAGCTGTTAATAGTCAGCCCAGGCTGTTTCGGCGAGTCCTGCGCCCCATTATGGCTCCATTTCTACCCCATTTTTAATTCCACGTGAAGACCAGGCCTTTTCTGGCACTTTTTTGTTTACAAGTTTAAATCAGTATTTTTTGCTCGAAAATTACTTAACCCCCAAACATTATACATTTTTTTTTTTTTTTTTTTTTTTTTGCAGAGACCCTAGGGAATAAAATGGCGATTGTTGCAATTTTTTCTGTCACGCTGTATTTGTGCAGTGGTTTTGCAAAAGCAATTTGTGTGGAACAAATACACTTTAATGAATAAAAAAAAAAAAAAAAAAAAATTATTTACCCCATTTTTTTTAATTTTTTTTTATAAATGTGAAAGATGATGTTACGCTGAGTAAATACATGCCTAACATGTCATGCTTTAAAATTGTGCATGCTCGTGGAATGGCGCCAAACTACGGTATTTAAATATCTCCATAGGCAACGCTGTAAACGCCTTTACAGGTTACCTGTGTAGGATAACAGAGGAGGTCTAGCACTAAAATTATTGCTCCCACTCTAACGTTTCCAGCAATACCTCACGTGTGGTGTGAATATCGTTTAGATATGCTCAACTTTTTTTCTTATTTATTTAACTTTTTACTTTAACACTGTCAGTTTAAGATTTTTTTTATCCTTTTTATTCCTATTACAAGCAATGTAAGCATCGCTTGTAATAGAAATAAGGATGACAGGTCCTCTTTCTGGAGAGATCTGATGTCAAAAACACCTTCAAAAGCAAAAGACTTTTACTTCCAGCCTGGACCAGAAAGCCCCTTTCACACTTGTGTGACTGCAAAGTAGCGCGATTTTGCCACGATTTTGACAAGACAGTCGTACGACTGTGGATCCGACTTTGCCCTGAGACTTGAAGACTGACTTCAATGAACAGGTATCCGATTTTGATTCCCAACAATACTAGGCACTGTCTGGTATGAATTTTTAGGGGGAAACTAAAAATAATGGCATGGGTTC
Source organism: Rana muscosa (assembly GCA_029206835.1). Classification (NCBI taxonomy): domain Eukaryota; kingdom Metazoa; phylum Chordata; class Amphibia; order Anura; family Ranidae; genus Rana; species Rana muscosa. The sequence continues at coordinate 219,194,192 of CM055128.1, forward strand.
CCCCTCCAAGACCATATCAGGCCCTTTGGTCTGGCATGGATTCCATACCAGACCCTTTTGTGAGCACACAGCCCGGCAGGTGAGGAAAGGGGGTGGGGATGAGCGAGTGCCCCCTCCTTAACCATACCAGGCCGCATGCCCTCAACATGGGGGCTGGGTGTTTTGGGGCAGGGGGGCTCTGCCCCCCCCACCCCAAAGCACCTTGTCCCCATATTGGCTGTTGGTTGTCGGGGTCTGCAGGCAGGGGGCTTACCGAAATCTGGAAGCGCCCTTTAACGAGGGGGCCCCCAGATCCCTGCCCCCACCCAATGTGAATGAGTATCGGGTACATTGTACCCCTACCCATTCACCTAAAAAAAAAAAAAAAAGTGTCAAAAATAAAACACAGTACACGTTTTTAAAGTAATTTATTTATTCTCCCCTCTCCGGCTCTTCTGCCTCCGGTGACTGCGCCCCATGCCAATATAAGTAGTGGCACACCGAGCACCCAGCATTATAGCATGAGAGAGTGTCGAGTCAACTTCGGAAGAAGAACAGAGGGAGAAAGCAGCGGAGAAGACCCAACAAAAGAGCGAGAAGATAGCGGAGAAGACCCAGCAGAGGCAGAAGACAGCGGGCAGAGGGAGAAAAACCGGAGAAGGGAGAAGAACCGGCAGAGGCAGAAGACTTCAGCGGAGGAGGCAGAAGAGCAAGAGAGGGAGGAAGAAGTCGGAAGAGACCCCCAGAGCTGCCTAATAAATTACTTTAAAAACCTGTGTACTATTTTATTTTTTACACTTTTTTTTTTTTTTAGGTGAATGGGTAGGGGTACAATGTACCCCATACTCATTCACATAGGGTGGGGGCAGGATCTGGGAGCCCCCTTGTTAAAGGGGGCTTCCAGATTCCGATAAGCTCCCTGCCCGCAGACCCCAACAACCAACGGCCAGGGATGTCGGGAAGAAGCCCTTGTCCTAATCAACATCGGGACAACGTGCTTTAGGGTGGGGGGCACAGGCCCCCCCTGCCTCAAAGCACCCACCCCCCATGTTAAGGGCATGCAGTCTGGTACAGTTCAGGAGGGGGGTGCTTGCTCGTCCCCACCCCCTTTCCTGACCTGCCGGGCTGTGTGCTTGGATTAGGGTCTGGTATGGATTTTGGGGGGACCCCACGCCGTTTTTCGGCGTGGGGGTTCCCCTTAAAATCGAAACCAGACCAAACGGCCTGGTATGCTCTTGGAGTAGAATTTTTTTTTTTAATTTGGCGTGGAGTTCCCTGTCAAGATCATCAGAGCACAAGTCGCATGCAAAAGTCGGATCCATTATTATGGCGATCTGACTTTGATCCGACTTCAGTGATATTCAATGGGCTGAATTAGGATTAAAGTCGGACAAAAGTAGTGCAGGGACTACTTTGAAGGGCTAAAAGTTGGATAGGGAACAGGAATATTATGGGATGCCCATATGACTTTAGAGACAACTTTCCTATATACACTATACAGTTTTTTGTACGTGATCACATTCCCTCTGTTCTCTGCTGAAGAAGAGCTGGGGGAGGAGAAGCAGCAGAACACTGAGCTTCCCAGTGAAAGGCAGCGGGGGGCGTGTCAGGACAAGTCTGATCATTGGAGGAGAGCAGGCTGAGTTCCCAGCACAGCTAGAAAACTGACCACAGTGTGTTCTCGTGCTTAGTTTGGTCTGTTTTTAATAGGAAAGCAGAGGAACTGACAAGAACACCAAGGATTTCACACAAAGGAAGCAATACAAAGAGAACAGGATACTTTCTCATACAAGTACATGGTACAGCAGGCATACATCAGGAATATGAAATGTTGTGGTAATTTCTTCATAAATTTAGGCATGCTACATATTTTTGGTAAAAAAATCCCAATAAGCGTATATTGGCTGGTCTGCGCAAAAGTTATAGCGTCTACATACTATGGGATATTTTTATTTATTTATTTTTGTTTACCAGTAATGGCAGTGATCAGTGACTTATAGCGGGACTGCAATATTGGCGGGTGCAGGCAGACATCGAGTCCGGGGTACCAGTAGGTCAGCTCCCGCTTTGTATGACAGTGGGAGCGGGTCAACAGCAGCGCGCATGCACGCCCCAGACCCGAAAGTGTACATGATCCGGCGGAGAAGTGCCACCTTGCCACCATATAAGTAAGTTATACGGACGACAAGTGGTTAAGGAAGATATAGTCCTAACCCAAGTGTAGCGCTAACCCCGTAAGGGGCCACTTAAAGATACTTGACCCCAATGATTGCCTTGTCCTTGCAAGTCTCCCAACACCTCTGACACCCTGGGGTTAGGCATTTCAACAATAGCAAATATAATACGCAGACACCAAATCAGGACACAGTGATCAAATGAGTCTTTACTTGAAGTGTGATAGTTAACAGAATCAACAGGAAGTGGTTTAAGCAAATAATGAGGATTTTGTTAAACTCTTGACACAGATGAACAAGAAAATTATGGATATAGTCCTATGTAGAATAAAGAGCAGCAAGCCGTAACCTGATCAATGCCTATGGCTGCAAGTCAGAAAAGGGAAGGAGAATGACCAGTTTTGTCAGACTACTCCCTTTTTCCTCCTGACGCCACAACCCCATTAAACAACACAGATACTGAACACTGTTCAATAAGTTGTACACAAAGTATATGACCTTGGTCTCTAAGAGTTCCTTGGTAATAGGAGATGGTAAAATGCCCTACTTTCCATTTTGTGGGGGGGGGGGGGGAATGCAATAGTGGTTGTAAATGTCTCCTTATAGATGGGAGGAGGGTTGTCAGCTTCCTTTTCACTATTTAGGGGAACTCGTCAGGGCTGCCCTCTCTCTCCAGCCCTTTTTGCGATTGCTATGGAGCCGGTGGCTGAGGCTCTACATACTTCACCTAATATTAGGGGATTGCGGATCGGTTGGCTGGAGGAGAGGGTAGCTCTGTATGCAGACGACCTCTTATTATTTTTAAATGATGCGTTACAAGGGGCCTTAGATATACTGGATTCATTTTCAACGGTTACAGGGCTGAAGGTAAACTGGACTAAGTCATTGCTGTTTCCAATAGATATGGAGGCTCGTAGTACTGAGTACAGCTATGAATGATATTCCACTGCAGTGGGTAGATAATTTTAAGTATTTAGGAGTGGTAATTTCTCATCAGTCTTCTGAATTTAGGTCTCTGAATCTGACCCCAATTTTGGGAGATACGGAGTCTAAATTAAAAGTATGGAAGTCTCTACCGTTGTCTCTACTGGGACGCATTAATCTTTTAAAAATGAAAATTATACCTAAATTCATGTACTTATTTAGACATTATCCTTAATGGCTCCCTGTATCCTTTTTCAAAAGACTAAATCAGTTGTTTTCATCTTTTTTATGGGGGATAAAAAATCCTAGGTATAAATTAAGTACTTTGATGCACCCTTGTGAAGAGGGAGGACTAGCTTTTCCGGATCTATACAAATATTTTTTAGCCACTCAGTTGGTTACGGCCACATGGTGGTTAAACCCAGATCTATATAACTCTTCTACCCGGCTGGAAGCAGCAGTAGAAGGTTCTGTAGAAGCTCTCAAGGTAGGGCACTTCATCAGGTGCCTATTCCTATGCTTAATACTATTCAAGCTTGGGAGGCCGGCCTTAGATGTGAGGGTTATCCAAAGGGAGCGATTTCTCCAAATGCCCCTCTATGGCTAAACCCTACCCTTCCTCAATTCCTTAAAACACCAGAGCCTATTGCATGGACCAAATACAATATTAAATTACTTGCCCAAGTGGTTACTGATCAGAGGTTATATACCTTCTCTACATTAACCTCAATGTTTAATCTTCCTAGCTCTTATCTATTTAGATACCACCAGCTTTCACATACTTTTCATGCAGAGTTTCCACAGAATAGTTTAACGATGATACAATCTACTTTGGAGTTAGTACTTAGGTCTGAGTGTCTGGATAAGCCTACCTCGAGACTCTATTCTAATCTTACTTTAACCTCTATCCTGCCATTAGAGCAATGGTTCTCAACCTTTCTAGTACCGTGACCCCTTGATAAAATTTCCCAATTTGTAGGGACCACTAACAGTAAAATTATTATCGTAGCGTGGGTTGTCAGCGCTCCCTGAGTTCCTTCCACTCGTAAAGTATTAAAACCCCTTATGGTACATTTTAGGATGTACCACTCTCTTTGTTCTCCTTTATTTCCCTTTTATCTCTCTACCCCAATTTTTTTTTTTTTCCCCCCTATCCCTCACTCTAGCCGTCTTTCTTGTTCTTTCTCTTATTCTTTCTCTCCCTTTTTTTCTTTGTTACTCCCCCTCTTTTCCTTTCCTTTCCACGGGAGTTGGGATGAGTGGCAATGCCAGTGGGAGTGTTGGGATGAGTGGCAATGCTGGGGAGAGTTTTGATCAGCCAACTTAGGTGCTCTTGATCAAGGTCATCTGCTGATCTAAGGACTGTATTGGGGACTTTTAATGGGAACTATAATCACAGGTACAGTAGTGTTACTCACTGTGTCTCCAACTTTGTGGGGTCTCATAGCAGTGACACCTTTACCGAACTCAGGAGATATGGTCCCCTCCAGCCTCTCCCACTTCACATTCCTCACCAGTCAGCTGACCTCTAGTCTCTGCCCACCAGCCATGTCGTGAACTGAATGGGTGGCTGCAAAGAGGCTGAGTGGGCGGCCTTGGGCTTCAGGGACAGCCCTTCTGGGTGGCCGCAAAAAGGTTGAGAGAGAGGTGCGGGCTTCAGAAACAGCCCAGGATTTGGTGACCCCTGGCAAATCATCATTCGACCCCTGGAGGGGGTCCCAACCCCCAGGTTGAGAACCACTGCATTAGAGAGTCTTCGAGCTAGGTGGATGCAAGATATACCAGATCTGAGTATGGAGGACTGGAGCTGTGTGTGGGATATCTCTTTGAGATCTTTGGTTTCCTTGAGAGATCGCGTTATCCAATTTAAACTGGTACACAGAGCATATATTACGCCATATAGACTTCAAAAGATAAATCCTGCTTGTTCCTCTAAGTGCTGGAGATGCGGAGCAGCTCGAGGGGATTTCACACACATCTTCTGGTCCTGCCCATATATAGTTACATTTTGGATGGAGGTGGTGGATCTATTAAATTCTATCACCTCTGCTCATTTACCTGTTTCAATGTCAGTTTGTCTGTTGGGCTTAGTAGAGGATATTACCCCTATAGTGACCGAATTAATATTTATTAATACAACATTATTTTATGCAAGAAAAGCTATTGCATTATATTGGAAGAAATCTCATCCTCCTACGCTTATATATTGGAAACAATTTATAAATAATAATCTTCAACTGTATAGAGATACTTATAGGAATAGGGGTTGCCCTAGTAAGTATGATAAAGTTTGGGCAAAGTGGTTGGATAAACCATATACGGCATCTAATATAGATGGAGGTAATGATTCATAGAAGGGATGTTCCTTATATGGGATACTTGTGCTAAGGATTGATGGTAATTATAGTGATAATTATTATAATTCTTCTTTATTTCTTGTTTTTGCTATGCAGGGTGATGGAACCGTGCTATTTTATTAATATATTTCAGATCTAATGTGTATGATGTGTTGTCATGTTATGTTTTGTTTGTTTAAGAAATTAAATAAAAAGATTTATAAAAAAAAAAAAAAAAAAAAAAAAATGTCTCCTTTTATAGGGCTTTAGTGAGAAAGGCAAAGTAATCCCTTGTACACACGATCGGAATTTCCGATGAAAAAAGTCAGATGGACTTTTCATCGGAAATTCCGATCGTGTGTGGGCCCCATCGAACTTTTTTCCATCGGTGTTTAGAAATAGAACATGTTTTATTTTTCTCAGATGGGGAAAAAAAAAACGAAGGTAAATTCCTATTGTCTGTGTGCAACTCCGACGGAGAAAAAATCCACGAATGCTCAGACTAACTTAGGAGACGGGAGCGCTCTTTCTGGTAAAACTAGCGTTCGTAAGGGAGATGGCACATTCGCCATGCTGCAAATTATTGCATTGTTTAATGTAGTAGGCTTGTGCAATTCGTTTCGTAACGAATCAAAATTCGTCCGAATTTAGCAACTTTCGGACATTCGGAAGCATTCGAATTTCCGAACAGAGCAATTACGAATAAAACCGAATCCGAAATAAATTATACCGCAAAATAGCGAATGCCCGAAGGTCTTCGGCATAATTCGTTATGAAAAAAGTTACGAATGTACGAATCCATTCGAAGCACAATAACACTCACTCTGCTCTCTGCTTCTCCCTCACCATGCTGAACTCCCTCTCAAAATGGTGTACAGGGGCGGAGGCTATAGCCGCATGAAAAAACGAAAGTAAAATACGAGATTTCAAATCCATTCGAAGCACAATAACACTCACTCTGCTCTGCTCTCTGCTTCTCCCTCACCGTGCTGAACCCTCTCAAAATGGTGTACAGGGGCGGAGCCTTTAGCCGCATGTAAAAAACTAAAGTAAAATACGAGATTTCGAATCGTTACAAATAACCGCAATGTATTTAGAAAAGTACAAATCCATTCGAAGCACATTAGGCATAATAGGCAGCGTCGTTGTGAGAGAGACACGGAAAATTACGAATCAACGAACCCAAAAAAAGTTACGAAAGTAGGAGTTGTGTCCAGAATCAACGAAAAACAACGTACTCTACCGAAAGTACGAATTATAAAGCAACAAAAAATTCAACGAAAAATGTCGCTTGCAAAAATACGAATGAGTCCGAACACGAAAAATCCCGTCTAGCAAAATTACGAATGATTACGAATCAACAGGACCGGAAAGAAACGAACCGAAACGGAACGAATTTTTCTGTTGTGCACAAGTCTATAATGTAGCGCATTCTTTTCTTCTTTCTAATGCTAGAAAAAAAAATGTTTTTTTGCTTCTGATATTCTGACAAACTTATTTCTTTATTGTTTCTTGTGATCTCATGAATATTCGTATTTGATTTTAAAGCCAGATCTCCAAAAAAATAAATTTTTGTTTTTTGTTGGTGAATCAAGATCTCCTATTTTTGTTTGTGGGGTTTTAATATTTTCTGGTGATCTCCATTTGTATTTTCTGGTCAACTTACCCCAATAACATTATTATCTTGTATTTTGTTACCTCAAGGAGGTTGGTTGGTGTCCCTTGTTAATTACACATTGTATTTATGAAATGTACCTTCCTACTCACAAACAAAATGTCCTTTTTATAAAAAACACATAGGCAAGTATTTAAATTAAATCAAATATCCATTTATTCTGGTATCAAAATAAACAGGAAGGGCAACAATGGAGAAGTTTGTCGAATTTATGCAGCCTTTGGAGTGTATGGAAAAAAAAATCAATAACTTGAGAAGTCCATAGAATAGGGAGCACAATCTGGTCCCCAAATCACAGAAATCAGGAGCAGCAGCAGAAGACACATATGTACCCAAGCTGTGGTACAACAGCCTGCGTCTTCTGGCAGAGCAGACTGAAGCCAGGGAATCACTTTCTGGTCTTCCATGCAACCTTCCCTCCACGGCTCCCTGCAGCATTCTCTCCACGCTTCCCTGCAGTGTTCCTTCCACGGCTCCCTCCACGCCCTCTTGCAGGCTGTGGCTCTGTTGGTGGAAATGTGTCAGGAAGAAGAGGAGAAGGAGGAGAAGAAGGATGGCTGAGATCACACAGATGGGTGGTCTCTTTCAGCTGGCCCCTCACCGCCTTCTGAAGGACCCTAGAAATAAGCTCCTCACAGAGGGTACATTGTCCCTCCTCCACTTTCTTTAGCTTATTGGCCACATAGCAGACATAGGCCTCTTCAGGGTTGAGGGGGGCTCTCATGATCTCGGCTGCGTCCCTTATTATTCTCAGGGATTCCTCCTCCACCTGAGTCATCTTCCTGGGCCTTTTTGGTTGAACGTGGAGGGCATGCACCTGTGACTGTGTGCTGCCACTTGGCCTGGGCACCTGCTGGCTGCCACTTGGCCTGGCCACCTCCTTACTGCCACTCACCCCTGCCTCCTCCTGGCTGCCACTCACCCCTGCCTCCTCCTGGCTGCCACACTCCAGAGCCTCGTCCTCCTGGCTGACCTCATCCTGTGTATATAAAAAAGGGACATATTTGAACTTTTTGGTTCATCAATCGCACACAATTTTCAGCTCATGACTGTTGCAAATTGAATGTTAATAAATAGATGTAGCGCACCCACCCCAGCCTTTACCTGCTTTTCTATTATGTTGGCTCCTGCGCAGGAAAGACTGAGGCACACCGCACCAAAAGCCCGTACCCTCCTGGATGGGGAAGTTGAGCGGTGTTAGTTTTCTCGGGCCTGCTTGCAGCCAGTGTTTAAAACCTCCAGAGCTGACCTCGTTTCTGGGGTAGCCAGAAACAAGTCCTTAATTCTCCCCAGTAAGCAACTGTCCACACCAACTGAAAAGTTCAACTTCTTATTTATTCTTTAGGGCAATAAATAGTCTCTTTGAAAGCAGACAGGTTGAGACAAACACAGGTCAGATAAGGTGGGAGGAGGTCCAGGCACAAACTGAATTTAAGGTTTCTCCTTTTCTGATTTGCACGAACAGGCTTGGCGCACGGTCCCTGCCACAGACCATGAGGTTGGTCACTGCCACTGACCTGGTGAATAGTTGCAAGTCACTGCAACTGACCTGGTGTGCGTAAAGTCACTGCCACTGTGACATAAAGAACCCGCACTTCCTTCCTTGAGTAACTTAGCCCTTTTCAAGATAAGAACATCCCTCCGGAGAGTTACCAGAGGCCCCCTCTGTCACCACGACTCTGCGCTGCGTCTTCAGAAAGGGTCACCTCCCTGGCCTCCTCGTCCTGGATACGGGTCCCCTCGCAAGGCAGATCCCTGGGAGCCTCAATCCTTAGCGGACCCCAGCCGAAGGCTGCTGGGTTCCGGGCCCTCACCAAAGTACCTCACCCCAGACTGAAGGTGTCTGGGATGGAAACAGCAGCTCCGTCTCCGGGCCTAGGGCACCCGAAGACAACCCACCCACACCCAGGCCTAAGGTGCCTTAGCGCGGAACCGACCAGGCCTCCGGGCCTAGGGCAGCAGAAAAAGGGAGCCGCTCAGATGTAGATATCCTCCAAATGACCTCCTCCCAGCAACCAAGGGTGCAAGCAATGCAAGTATGAGCAAAACAGGAAAAGGATTTTTCTGGATAGCAGCACTCCAAGATAAAAAGCCTTTATTTCAAAAGTCCAGGAATCCAAAGCATACACTGCACATCACGACACACTGATCAAAAATTAGCTGACATGTTTCACATCAATTGATGCTTACTCATAGCTACCCAATGCACAAATGTTTGCTATAATATACCCTAAAGGAAGGTCATGTGATCCAACACCAAGGTGAAAATGATTGTTCAGTGATTGACTGCATGTGAGGAGATTCAAGTAAAAAAGGTGTGGTTCTCTAACCACAGTGATAGAGAAATCCCTCTTAGAATGTGCAATCAGTAAAAATATATACGATGTGTATATAGAGAAATGTGTATATACATAAAAAAAATAGGGCACCCGGAGGCGACACACACACACACCCAGGCCTAAGGTGCCTGGGCGTGGACGAACGAAGCCCCTTCTGGAAGATGGCCGCCCCTTTTATATTCTCTCCCGACAGGCACAGCAGGTTCCCCGCCCCGCCAAACTGCTGCTGAGAGGGGACAAAAAAAGGCACAACCCTGTACTGTGGTTCAACCCAAGCCCATGGCAACAGCGCCACCCATAGGCTCCAGGGAACTACACACCAGTACTATCTCCCAGGGATAGAAATGGTCCATGAAACCTAACAATTAGTGCATCTGAGCCTAGCTACCACTCAGATGCTCCCCCTAAATATGACACCCCGCTACATAGAAAAGACTCTCATTCTGAACCTAGCAGTTTTCCTTCCTGTCCCAATCATTTCTGGCCACTATTGTCTATTGATATGTTTTTTTTGTTTTTTTTTAATCCTTAATTTGGGAATAACATCTAGTTCCCAACAATAATTCTAGGACAATAAATATGTAGAAAAATACTATACCTGGCTATAGATATTCAGATCCGGCTCTTCCAGGTCAGGTACCTCCCCGTCACCCTCTGCAGGGGTGGAGGGAAGGCTCGAAAGTTATTCCCTGGCTTCAATCTGGTCATCCAGAAAACGCAAGTGTTTGTAGTACCACAGCTTGGGGACATATGCACTTTGTCTGCTGCTGCTTCTCCTGATCTCCGTGATTTGAGTATTTCTTTGTGCTGCTTCCTGTACATATTCCTCAAGTTATTGACTTTATTATTGACCATGGTATAGTCTGCCTCTGGGATCTATGTCTTCATAAATTCAACAAATTTGTCCATTGTTGCCCTCCTTGCTTCGTGGTTATGATACAAACTGTGTTTGAGCTCCCACAAATTTCTGAGCTCCCTATATTTGTCAATGAATGCTGTCATTATTGCTGGTTCTTTAAATTTCTTCATCTTTGCTGCAAGATAAAACACAAGACAAAAACACTAGAGGTCAGCCTAAACCAGGGGTCTCAAAGTACCGGCCCGCGGGCCATTTGCGACCCGCGGACTGGTTATAAATGGCCCGCAGGCAGCGCGGGGGTGCCGCGGAAGTGGGGGCGCAAATTGGCAGTGTTCTACTGCCAGGCATGTACTGGCCGGAGATCCTCAGCGATTTACCCGTCAATCGCCTACTGCTGGCGCCTGACGGGTAGATCGAGATGCATGCAGAGTAGCGCAGGAAGCGTCTGTCATAAGTTCACTTCTCTCTCATGTCACGCTGTTGCTCCCCGGCGGCCCCTCCTCTCTTCGTCCATCCCCATTTGCTTGTGACATCATCTGGGATGGACGAAGAGAGGAGGGGCCGCCGGGGAGCAACAGTGTGACATGAGAGAGAAGTGAACTTATGACAGACGCTTCCTGCGCTACTCTGCATTTGAAGAAAACGACAACAAGTAAATGCTGACCTGTGCCCCATGTACCCTGATTGTGCCCCATGTACCCTAAATGTGCCCTGATGTGCCCTGATGTGCCCCATGTACCCTGAATGTGCCCTGATGTGCCCCATGTCCCCTGATTGTGCCCTGATGTGCTGGGCTTTGTGCCCTGATGTGCTGTGCCCTAATGGTGAGTGGTCAGTGTGCAGTGTAATGTGAAGTGCAGTGGTCAGTGTGAAGTGCAGTGGTCAGTGTGAAGTGCAGTGGTCAGTGTGAAGTGTAATGTGAAGTGTAGTGGTCAGTGTGCACTGTAGTGGTCAGTGGTCAGTGTGCACTGTAGTGGTCAGTGTGCAGTGTGCACTGTAGTGGTCAGTGTGTATTGTGCAGTGTAGTGGTCAGAGTGCAGTGTAGAGGTCAGTGTGCAGTGTAGTGGTCAGTGTGCAGTGTAGAGGTCAGTGTGCAGTGGTCAGTGTGTATTGTTCAGTGTGCAGTGTAGAGGTCAGTGTGCAGTGGTCAGTGTGTATTGTTCAGTGTGCAGTGTAGTGGTCAGTGTGTATTGTTCAGTGTGCAGTGTAGTGGTCAGTGTGCAGTGTAGTGGTCAGTGTGCAGTGTAGTGTGTAGTGGTCAGTGTGCAGTGGTCAGTGTGTATTGTTCAGTGTGCAGTGTAGTGTGCAGTGTAGTGGTCAGTGTGTAGTGTGCAGTGTAGAGGTCAGTGTGCAGTGGTCAGTGTGTAGTGTGCAGTGGTCAGTGTGCAGTGCAGTGGTCAGTGTGCAGTGGTCAGTGTGTATTGTGCAGTGTAGTGGTCAGTGTGCAGTGTAGAGGTCAGTGTGTAGTGGTCAGTGTGCAGTGTAGTGGTCAGGTTTAATAATGCGTTTGCTGACACCAGTGCTGGGGGTTAATAGTGCGTCTACTGACACCAGTGCTGCTGTTTTTGAAGTTTGAATGTTTGCATGCGGCCCCCCATGGGATATGAAAACTTGCCTTGTGGCCCTCAGGTAATTTGAGTTTGAGACCCCTGGCCTAAACTGTCCTAATCTTATCCCAATATAGGCCTTTAACCTGCCTAGCGGTATTCCCGAGTCTGGCTCGGGGTGGAATTTCAGTACCATTAGCGATAACCCCGAGCCATCGGGATCGCATCGCAGTATCCAGGCAAAGTAACTTACCTTGTCCCCTGGATCCTGCGATGTCTCCTCGCTCGATTCACACAGTGCCCGAGTGCTGCCGAGCTCGGTTCCCTGCGACGTTGCGGCGCACGGGGGCGGAGATCAATGCCAAATTCAAAAAAGTAAAAACACATACAGTACACTGTAATCTTACAGATTATAGTACTGTATAAAATAATTACACACCCCCTTTGTCCCTAGTGGTCTGTCCAGTGTCCTGCATGCACTTTTATATTATAAATACAGTTTCTTTTCTGCCTGGAAACTGGAGATTGTCCATAGCAACCAAAAAGTGTCCCTTTTATGTCAAGAGTGGTTATAGACCAGCTAGAAAACAGTGATAATAAATTAGAATCACTTGCAGAATGGAGCGATAGTGATTTGTGGGGAAATTCGTCATCAAACACTAAATCTAATGACGGCGACAATTCTGCAACTGAGCAAATTTCAGTGTTTTTGATTTGATTACATTATTGAATATTTTTTATTATTAATATATTATTATTTTTTATAATTATTTATTATATTATAATTTATGATTTTGTGTTTCAAACTTTATCATACCCCGAGATGTCTACTAGACTCTTGTTTGGACAGATTTAAGTGAGTTATTCCTAAGAATTGCAAGCCTACAATATAAAACGCCAAATTTCCATGCAAAATAATGATACCGCTTTCAGCACCTAAAATCTGAAATAATCATACCGCCAGGGAGGTTAATCATGAATCAGTATAGGCCACTGATGCCCCAAGTTAAAATTTTACCTTAGTTTATGATGTTCGGCACTTCCGGTCCTCCTTACTCTGCACACAGAACGTAGTTACGATCACATGCGTGTTAGCATTATATACACTGCGCATGCGTGAAACTCCGCCCGCCCCTGACGTTCTTTCTAGTATATTCCCTGCCCCTTCTCTTTCGGTGCGTAGTGGGAGACGAAATGGCAGAGACACAGCAGGTGCGTGTTGTTTTAACTACCGACGAGGAAACCCCGGAGCCGGAAACGTCCCGATCCAGGACAAGATACAAGGCCAGTAATATGTCCTTTGCAGAAATGGCGGAGATGGTGGAGATCTTGTGGAGGAGAGATTATGATGGGAAGCATGGGCCGTACAGCAATTCTAATCTCAAGAAGGCCAAAATAATGAGCAAAGTGGTGAGGAGTCTGTACCAGAAATTTGGGGTCCGGATTTCCAAGGAGCAGCTGAGAAAAAGGTGGTCTGACCTGAAGCTGAGTGAGCCGGAGCAGTACAGGAAGATCAAAAAAAGCAAAAAGTAAGTATTTCTCCTGTGTTATTACTAATTTGATTATTATACTTGCATGTTGCATGTGCTTTGATTGACTGGTTGGACATTTGAAAATGGCAACTTTCAGGGTAGTGGCCAAAGTATAATCGTTCGTAGTAAACATCGTCAACAAACATTCGTCAACAAAATACAATGTTTTGCGCAGATACAGGTAAACCACATTTGGTCATGTCTATTTGTATTAAAACAATGTTTATAAACATTGTTGTCTAGATGATGTGTTTGTAAATAGAATGTGAAATGCAAACTTGATTCAGTGTAAAGGAGAGGACACTCAGCAGCTGGTTACACATCTGGACTTTGGAGCACCTGTGTGGGACACCAGAACAACCTTTTTAAGGTGTCCCACACAGGTGCTACAGTGGATACTTGGGGTATCTCCATGTGTGTAACTTGTCCAAAAAAGGTAAGTATTCTAGGTTTTGAAAAATCTAAAAAACATGTCTTCATCTTGGAACTCTGCCAAAACGGACAATTGTACCCCACTTCCAAGCAATGTTTTATATTCCTATTTCTGCCCTCAAATATCTGTGTGCTAAGTATAACTTTTGTTTCATTCTCATAGGGGAGCAAAGACTTGGAGGACACCAATCTGAGGTGCCCAGGAACCCCACACCTTGGAAAGAACAGAGGGAACCCCAACCTCAGAAAGAAGGGGACCAGAGAGAAACCCAACCTCAGGATGTGGAGGAAGGAGAGGTGGAGGAAGTGTGCGAGATTGTCACCACAACAGGTCAGTGTCTGTCACCACAGATTCAGGGAATAGATGCAAGCATGCATATTTATAAGACATGTTTTTTTACTTTTTGTTTTTAGGTGGTGTGCTGCTTGTTGATGAATAATCTCCTCCTTTCTCCAGTGGGAGCGCACAAATCATAATCCAGGACCTCTTTGTTATGAGTCATGAAATCGACATTATAAGGCACAAACTCAATTGTTTTGACCAACAAATTAAGAATATGATTGATGTGTTGGGGAGAGTGTAAAGAACTTTGTAATGCCACCATTTCTTTTTTTTTTTTTTTTGGCCTACTTTCAGTAATTTTTGTGACAAGCCAAATTTTGAAGATGCACACAGTCTGTCAACATGTGCTATCTCCCATCAGGGGATATCAATGTACGTGTTTTGTGGGTGCAACCCCTTCCTGGCAACTCAAGTAGGTGAGAGGAAGGGGTTGCACCCCCAAAACACATCCATTGATCCACCATGATGGGAGATAGCACATGTTGACATTTGGCATGGGATCAGGAGGAAAAAATTGTTTTCTAATCAACAATGTGTAGCTTCTTCTTTCTATGCTCAATACCAGTTTGAAAATTTAAGTTCTTGTTTCCAGTGACAATGGTGGTTATTTACTAAAGACAATCGACTTGGCAGTTAAAGTGCACTAGAAGAACCTGGGAGACAGATAAAAAACACAAGCAATAATGACAAATCAAGCTTTTCACGGAAATCTTTTTAAAAAAAAATAATCAAAGATCGTCTGGCATAGCAATGGCCCCCCTACCCGTAAAGTACTCCACGTATTTCTCCCGAACTTCATGGGTGCTTTGGGGGGCCAAGCCAGTACGGCCAGTATCCAGGCCGTCATGATACTGTCAGAAATTCCGGCCTCAGGCACAACAGTTGTGATATAATTTGCAGAATTTCTCCTCAAAAAATTGTGCAGAATGCAGCAGCTGAATATTAGGTGATTCAGTTTGTATTCCGCCATATGTATGGATGTAAGGAACAGGCGGAACCGGCTGCCCATTATCCCGAAGGCATTCTCAACAGCCCTTTGGGCTCTGGCCAGCCGGTAATTAAAAACCCTCCTCTCCGGGGTGAGAGTCCTCAGGGGAAATGGCCTCATCAGGTGTGGTCACAGTCCGAAAGCCTCATCAGCAATAAAAACAAACGGAAGTCCCTCCACGTTGTCTTCATCAGGTGGCAGTGCCAGGCCACCAGTCTGGAGATGTAGGGCAAATTCCGTCTGTGCGAACACACCACCATCCTTCCCGACGTCCACATACATAAAATCATACTGTGCCGATACCACTGCCATTAACACAATACTATTAAAACCTTTATAGTTATAAAAGTATGACCCCGAATGGGGTGGTGGCACGTGCTTCCCATCTATTGCCCCTCCGCAGTTGGGAAAGTCCCACCGCTCTGCAAACTGGGATGCCACAGTCTGCCATTCCTGTGGCGATGAAGGAAACTGTGGAGTCAAACCAGAAAAAAAAAATACTACTTTTGCACATAACATTGCAAGCAGATTACACAAAAACATTCTTGGCCA
Organism: Rana muscosa; assembly: GCA_029206835.1. Classification (NCBI taxonomy): domain Eukaryota; kingdom Metazoa; phylum Chordata; class Amphibia; order Anura; family Ranidae; genus Rana; species Rana muscosa. The sequence goes on from CM055128.1 coordinate 219,209,872, forward strand.
ACATCTGTATTACATTTATTAAAAGGAGTATTTAAAGACATAAATATAAGGCCCACTTATCAGATTCCTCACCCCCTCTGGTGGCCCATTGAAAATAATTGAGATGGGGGTTCTAGAGGAGGTTGGGCCCTCCAAAAAAAGCCACTACCACTCTGCCTGAATTTTATGAGAACAAAAACATTTGTACACATTTTAGGGGGGGGGGGGGGGGTAAAGCACTACAATGGAGCTGACAAAATACATTGGTAAGTGACTAGGCTAGGTGTGTATGGGCCCAGGATAGCATGCTGGATAAGTAAGTGAAGGCAAGTATGCATGTAGGCCAAAAAAGAGCATTAAACGCTTACCGCATGCATGGGAACAAAGGGGACAATTACAGCATATTACAATCATGGTAATTAGGGATGGATGAAAGAAATACAATACATTAACAAGCATTATATACAGAGAATGTGATGATAAAAGGAGAAAACTTACCTTAATATAGTCCTTCTGCAGAACTTGAATTATGACAGAACAGGTTTCTGGGATAATGATCCCCAGAGCCTGGGGGGAGATGCCTGTCGTGTACTTGAGGTCCTGCAGGCTTCTCCCAGTCGCCAGGTATCGCAACATGGCAACTAGCCTCTGCTCGGCAGTGATGGCTTGGCGCATCAGTGTCCTGCCTCGTGATATAGGGGGACAGCAAATCCAACAGACAGTGAAAACCGGGGTCCGTCATCCAGAGATAATTCCTGAAGTCATCAGGATTATTCTCCTGGATTTCCCACAGCAGAGGCATATAAGACAATTGGTCCCGCTGGAGCAACCAATTCTTGGTCCATGAACTCCTCCTCACCCTGTTCATGGACTGGACTTGGGTTAAAGTATTAACCGCAACACCAAGCCCATACGCAGCACAAACTCTATGATGAGAACGTACTTCCAACATGGCTAGAAACCATTCGGCTGGTCAGAACGAACTTAAACAGAATGCACTGAGGAACAGCAAGGCCTATGAAGAACGACCTGAAAACCATAAATGAGCAGACAAGAACGCACTGAAAAACAGATACGACCTGACTACATGCACTGGAAGACAAATACAAACCCACAAGCACGAACTGAAATGCAGAAAATTATCTGGAAAGCACGGAGACTGAAAAGCACGAATCGGCTAATACCAAACTTTTACTAACACGCGGTAACACGAAATCAGCAAAAGCAGCCCAAAGGGTGGCTCCTTTGGATTTGAACTTCCCCTTTATACTGCCATCGTACGCGTTTATGTCACCGTGTTTTGGCCGGTCGGAATTTAGTCTGACAGTGTGTATGCAAGACTGATGGAAGTCAGCTTCATCGGAATTCTGACGGAAAATTCCATCGAATTTTAGTCCATTGGAAATTCCTATTGTGTGTACGCGGCATAAAGGTGTCTGCATGCAGTGTCTTCCACTGAGCCCACTCTCTTTAGAGAAGTGAAGAGGGTGGGCTTCAGGGATGAGCTTCGAGTTCGAGTCGAACTCATGTTCGACTCGAACATTGCCTGTTCGCCCGTTCGCCGAACAGCGAACAAATAGGGGTGTTCGCGGCAAATTCGAAAAATCTATGGGAGAAATCTAAAGTGTTAATTATAAAGGCTGATATGCAAGTTATTGTCCTAAAAAGTGTTTGGGGACCCGGGTCCTGCCCCAGGGGACATGTATCAATGCAAAAAGAAGTTTTAAAAACGGACGTTTTTTCGGGAGCAGTGATTTTAATAATGCTTAAAATGAAAAAATAAAAGTGAAATATTCCTTTACATTTCGTACCTGGGGGGTGTGTATGATATGCATGTGAAGTGGCGCATGTTTCCCGTGCTTAGAACTGTCCCTGCAAAAAATGTAATTTTTGAAAGAAAAAAAGTCTTTTAAAACTGACTCGCGGCTATTAATGAATTGTCGGCTCCCGGCAATACATACAAAAGTCATTGATAAAAAAAAAAAAAAAAAAAGCGTGGGGGTTCCCCAGAATTCAATTACCAGGCCCTTCAGGTCTGGAATGGATATTAAGGGGAACCCTGCGCAAATTAAAAAAAAAAATTGACGTGGGGTTCCCCCAAATATCCATTCCAGGCCCTTCAGATCTGGCATGGATTTTAAGGGGAACTCCACCCCAAATTTTTTAAAAAAATGGCGTGGAGTCCCCCTAAAAATCCATACCAGACCCCTTATCCGAGCACGCAACCTGGCCGGCCGCAGGGGAAAAGGGGGGGACGAGAGAGCGGCCCCCCCTCCCTCCTGAACCGTACCAAGCCACATGCCCTCAACATGGGGAGGATGTCCCCATGTTGATGGGGACAAGGGACTCATCCCCACAACCCTTGCCCGGTGGTTGTGGGGGTCTGCGGGCGGGGGGCTTATCGGAATCTGGAAGACCCCTTTAACAAAGGGGACCCCCAGATCCCGGCCCCCCCCCTATGTGAATTGGTAAGGGGTACGTTGTACCCCTACCATTTCACGAAGAAAGCGTAAAAAAATGTTTAAAAAAACACACAAACACCTTGAAAAAGTCCTTTATTAAAAAAAAACAAAAAAAAAAACGGTGAAATCCAGTGTCCCGCGGCGATCCCGATGTCCAGCGCTGTCCTTCATTGGTTGTGCCTGAGCGGACCTGATGGGGAACTCCCTCTCAGTATTTTAAATGTATAGACCCGCCCCTTCTAAAGTTCCCCATCAGGTCCGCTCCCTCGGTATGTCGGACCCGCCTACGTCATTGGCTTGAGCGGGGAACTTCCTTCACTATGTAATTTTAAATTTACGTAGTGAAGGAAGTTCCCCGCTCAAGCCAATGACGTAGGCGGGTCTGACATACCGAGGGGGCGGACCTGATGGGGAACTGCTCTCACTTTGGTAATACATGTATAGACCCGCCCCTTCTCATGTTCCGCATCTGGTCCGCTGAGCGGACCTGATGGGGAACTTTAGAAGGGGCGGGTCTATACATTTAAAATACTGAGAGGGAGTTCCCCATCAGGTCCGCTCAGGCACAACCAATGAAGGACAGCGTACCCCTTACCAATTCACATAGGGGGGGGCCGGGATCTGGGGGTCCCCTTTGTTAAAAGGGTCTTCCAGATTCCGATAAGCCCCCCCGCCCGCAGACCCCCACAACCACCGGGCAAGGGTTGTGGGGATGAGGCCCTTGTCCCCATCAACATGGGGACATCCTCCCCATGTTGAGGGCATGTGGCTTGGTACGGTTCAGGAGGGAGGGGGGGCCGCTCTCTCGTCCCCCCCTTTTCCCCTGCGGCCGGCCAGGTTGCGTGCTCGGATAAGGGGTCTGGTATGGATTTTTAGGGGGACTCCACGCCATTTTTTTTTTTAAATTTGGGGTGGAGTTCCCCTTAAAATCCATGCCAGATCTGAAGGGCCTGGAATGGATATTTGGGGGAACCCCACGTCAATTTTTTTTTAAATTTGCGGTGGGGTTCCCCTTAATATCCATTCCAGACCTGAAGGGCCTGGTAATTGAATTCTGGGGAACACCCACGCTTTTTTTTTTTTTTTTATCAATGACTTTTGTATGTATTGCCGGGAGCCGACAATTCATTAATAGCCGCGAGTCAGTTTTAAATGCAATTTTTTCTTTCAAAAATGACATTTTTTGCAGGGACAGTTCTAAGCACGGGAAACATGCGCCACTTCACATGCATATCATACACACCCCCCAGGTACGAAATTTAAAGGAATATTTCACTTTTATTTTTTCATTTTAAGCATTATTAAAATCACTGCTCCCGAAAAAACGGCCGTTTTTAAAACTTCTTTTTGCATTGATACATGTCCCCTGGGGCAGGACCCGGGTCCCCAAACACTTTTTAGGACAATAACTTGCATATTAGCCTTTATAATTAACACTTTAGATTTCGAACGTTCGAGTCCATTGTATTTAATAGGGTTCTAAAGTTTACACGAACATTTTGTCTGTTCGCAGGTTCTGGTGCGAACCGAACAGGGGGGTGTTCGGCTCATCCCTGGTGGGCTTATGCCTGCTTACCAGTCTGGGCGATACCAGGCTCTAAACAATGGTGTGAAGATCCTGCAGCAGGCTCTTCAGGGTGCTGTGCTCAATGAACTGTTCACAGCTTCACACCCCTTAGTGCAGTAGTTCAGCTGGATCTGTGGTGCAGGTAATTAGGGTGACCTCCCAACTGTCACCAGACCGACCAGACACTCCCAATGATGGATACGTCCACACTCACCCACCAGAGGCTCTCCCTTGCTGCCTAGGCCACAGTACCGGCTCTCTCTCCCTGACTGCTCCCAGCTGTAGGCCGTGGTCCCAAGGGACTCCTCCACAACACAAGCTATTTATCACATCTCCCAGCATTCTGTTTTCTCCCTCCAGCTGGCTGGAACTTGTAGTCCACAACAGTCAGTCCCCAGTGTAGAGTTGAGCTCTTTGGACTACATGTCCCAAGATCATCTGCTCCTCTGTAAATTCTCACTCACTCTGCATTCAGGATGTGGCAGATGACATGCTGAGCACTAGAGGGAACAGCCTCACTGTGGCAGATGCTGTAGAGTGTCCTTTGATAACACAGACAATTTAGCCAGCTCCTTTCTACAGAAGAGTCACATCTACAGACTCCTGAATTCCATGTGATGCAAAAGCAGTGGGTAGTCCTTAGAGAAGCACCATCTTGTGGTCATATGGTGGTGACCTTATATATAGAGGAAAACTCTAATTCAAAGTAATTTCATGCAACATGGATCCTTCTGAGAAGAGATGGGTCAGTATCCAGCTAGATTTAGATACAGTCGATGCTTATTCATACTATCTGATCATTACATATAGACATATGTACATATTCTTTCCATACAGTGCTCACAGGTTTTATTTTATGGGAATTGAGTTTTATACAATTCGTTTGCATACAGCTATGTAAATGATACTTTTAGCTGCAATCTTCCATTTTTACTTATTTACACTTTTCTCTATATAGTATTTCTTTGTGTGTACCCTTTTGCCTTTTGAACAGCCCTGAAGAAGGTGGAGTCTCTGTTCCTCCGAAACATGTTGGCTTGATTTAATTTGTTGCTAACCTAAATACTAAATAAAGTGTTTTTTTTAAAACCCATATTTATTGAATACTGGGCAGTGGGCACTTCTTTACATCCACTTTCCTAGATCACATGCGGAATTGACCATAAGGCTGTACCCTGAGGTAGCAGACCAGGCCCAGATAGGGCCCACCACCACCTCCACTCAAGCTGGTGTAGCGCACCCCACATAGAAGCCGCTGGTGAATTGGGGTAACCCACTCTGCACAGCCAGGCACACCGAATCTATACAGGCTCCCAGAGTCAAGAAACAGTTTAGTGCTTGTTTTTGTATTTTTAGGAGATAAAACTTGTAAAGGGAATAGGGATAATATGGGATGTCCACTTGACTTTAGAATGACTTTAGGGACAACTCTCTCATATACACTCCTCTACTTCCTGCAGAAAACTTTCTTGCAGAAATCATAGCTGGCAAACTGATAGTTAATCCAACAAAAAGGCGACAGTCAGATTTTGAGGCAAAAGTTCTGTACAGGGTTCCCTGGGCCCCTTGGGTTGTGTAGCAAAATACATTGTCCAACTTACATTCCTGTGGCTGCTGATCCCTGCACTACCTCTTCAGGCACTGCGAGCCCGCCTGGCACCACCTGGCTACTTCTCCATCACAGTCTTCCCAGACTGCACACTCACTAGACCACCTGGCTGACTTCTCCTGGGGATCACCTGGATGTGCTGACCTGTTCCCGCTGTCCTCACTCCTGCTCACGTGCATCCAGGACAGGACTCCTCCGTGTGATGTAAGAGGATCCCTTCAGCACCTGAGCCCCAGGCCTGAGGTCAACCCCCCCCCCTTCCCAGACTAGGGGGCATCCTCAAGGGTCACCGACAGCCTCCTCAGCACTCCATCTCCATTTTCCACCCGATTGCCCCTTGCCGCATGACCTAGACTATTTAAGAGGTGCCCACCCCCTGCCAGCCCACTTGCGGGGGATTGGCTGGGGCCCTCTTCAATACTCTAACCTCCAACCCATTCTACTGGAAGCTTCTCCAGGGTTTCAGAAAATTCTTCCTACTTGCCCAAATCTTTACCTACTCACATACAGTGACTGAGTCAATCCAGCATGATCTCCACCCTCAAAAAGCAACTTTAGACATTTATGACACAGAAGCTCCTAAGACTTCCCCAGTCCATTGCCCTTTTGGTAGGGGGGGGGGGGATTTCAACTTAGTTGTATGTTCTTTGAAGGTAGACAGTTATCTTCTTGACTGAAATTTGGTGTTATTGCATGAGATTTAGGTCTCATTCACATCATGTGCAGAGATGTGAGTTTTTCTGCAGGGGCACAGAGAAAACAATTTTCTCTATGTGCTCTGTCACCGCAGCACTCATATCATGTGCAGATTTTTTGGGGGTAGGAATCTTCTATGTGTATAAAACTAACTGAAACGTGTATGAAAACTGATGTAAACTCATGTCTCTGCAAGTGAAATCTGCACAGTTTTTCCATCAGTTTTTATGCATGTGTGGTGTCAATGAGGTCTTAGTCATTTTTGATAATGCCCTAGTGGGAATGCAAATTTTCATAATCTTCACTCCAACTCGCCCCCCAATTTGAAGATTCCCTGCTCACTTACTACAGGATGAAAACTTTCAATCTTGGTTGAATAGTTGGTGACAAGAATATGATTATTATAATTCTCAAAACAAACACGATCCCGTACTATCAAAAGCTTTTCTCGGGGACAAGATCCTAGCCTACTCATTGCACTTGCCGACCTGCTCACCCAGTTATACTGCGGCAGGTCGTCTCTCCTGCGCAAACTGACGTACCTGTACGTCAATCCGCAAAAGCAGGGAGCGTGCCTGTGGGTTCCATAGATTCGATGTCCGCCGACGGCCCGTGATCGCGGCGAGGAGAGGCAGAACGGGGAACTGCCTATGTAAACAAGACAATTCCCTGTTCTGCCAGATGACGACAGATCTTCTGTTCCCGGTAATCGGGAACAGTGATCTCAGTCATGTTTCAGTAAGATCATCCCCCCCTACAGTCAGAGCACGCTGAGGGAACACACTTAACCCTTTTATCGGCCCCTAGTGTTAACCCCTTCCCTGCCAGTGTAATTTTTACATTGATCAGTGCATTTTTTTTAGCACTGATCAATATAATAATGTCACTGGTCCCCAAAAAGTGTAATTTGGGGTCAGATTTATCCGCCGCAATGTCGCAGTCCCTCTAAAAATTGCAGATCGCCGCCATTTCCCGTAAAAAAATAAAAGTCCCTAAATCTATCCTATAGTTTGTAGACGTGATAACTTTTGCACAAACCAATCAATATATGCCTATTGCGATTTTTAACAAAAATATGTAGAAGAAAATATATTGGCCTGAATATATTTTTTGGGGGATATGTATTATAGCAGAAAGTTAAAAAAAAATTGTTTTTTTTCAAAATTGTCGCAATTTTTTTGTTTATAGCGCAAAAAATAAACACTGCAGAGGTGATCAACTACTGCAAAACAACAGCTCTATTTGTGGGAAAAAAAGGATGTCAATCTGGTCATTAAGGGGGCTGCAGTGGTTAAAAAAAGATCCTAAGCCAATACACGGAATCCTATACCAGGAAATGAGAAGAATACTGTAGGTCAGGGGTCTCTAAACGTTCTAAAGAAATGGCCAGTTTACTGTCCTTCATACCTAAGGGGGCCCAGACTGTGCCCGGTGGGAGTAAACAATTCCTGTTCTGATTATAAGGTATATATTTACTGATTGTACTGTTGGTTTAAATTGGCATTCATTACTAACAGGAACTGTAGTATATTCCTCCCACTTCCTGCTCAGCAGTCATATTAAATAATCTTTCTACAGAGAAGGAAGCATGCTAAAGACCTCCACTATTTCTTAATACAGGCCTTGGAAGCATAAGTCTGTAAGTAAGCAGTCATTAGTTTTCAGTTAGTCAGTATATGTTCTACTAATGCAACTACATTTTATGTGTGTGTTTGGTGGGATGTGTCTGTCAGGAAGTTCACTCAGCTAGGCCACATTTTTGCTAGCTAGTGCCTTAACAGTATTGTAGCATGCCTGTTACTATTTGCATTTGTGATGTAATGTTAAATGCTAATGCATATTTTTATAATTTTGTGTTTTGCAGTTTTACAAAAAAAACTTATTCTCAGTAAAGATTTCAACTATAAGCCCTTCCTCCTGAGTCTTTGTTGGGAAGCTGTTAGCTGTCTGCCAAGCCTTGTACTTTGAACACATTGTGAGGGCAGAACAGTAAAAAGACTTTTAACACAGCGGGCCTAGTTTAAAGAAGAGTGGATGCATTCTGCTCATCATCAGCTAACCTCTACAGCCACAGACACTACAAAGAAGTAATCTGTTTCATCATGCAGCACACAGACAAGGATATTACACCAGTCATCCCTCAGCATACACAATCAGAGGAAAGCATACAAAATATGACAACCAACAGGTCACGCTGCACAAGCTCCAGAGTCTCTAGTCAGTCAGATCAGACATCAGCTAGTGCTGAATCTGCCAGGTCCAAGCGCACTAGCTCTAGACATTCAAGCTGCTCTAACCTGTCGTCCACCAGTGCTGCAGCTGCCAAGGCCCATGCAAAAGCAGAAGCTGCGCCTTCACTGGCTTCCTATGCAATACGTGAAGCTGAAATGATAAGAGAACAGGGCTGCATAGATGAAGAACATCATATGATTAAAGCTAAAAGTAAAGCTGAAGCACTTTGCACTGAAGAAAAGCAGAGGTGAAAGCATCTTTACATATTATCAAGCAAGAAAAAACTGCTTCAGCAGCCTTAGCTGAAGCCGAGGTGCTCATGAGAGCTGCCGAAGAACAGTACAGAGAGCACTCTGTGATAGATACCCAAATGACACCACCAACAGTCTAATGATGCATTGGAATCGTCAAAAGTCCCGCTAGCAGCAGACAACTTTGATATTGCTCGATGCCACAAGACTGAACCAGAACTTTACTATAACAAGCCAAGTGGTTACATACTCAGAGACCAATCTGTTGGTCCTTCAGGAAATCAAACAAATGGTGACATAATCCCTCCTTGGGAAAATATAAATCCGGCCTATAGCAGGAAGACTTGCAATAAACGAGAACAACCACACGACTATAGTGGATTTAACCAAGCATCCCAACCGTCTTACCAGCCACAGACATGCCCTGTGTTTGTTCCCAGAAAATGCCCACATGAGGCAGCAGGAGCCACAGAGGTGACAAAATACTTGATACACCGTGAAATGGTGAGCTCTGGTCTCCTGAAGTTTGATGACCGTCCAGAAAACTATTGGGCCTGGAAGTCATCTTTTCTAAGCAGCACCCAAGACTTAAATCTGAAAGACAGGGAAAAGCTTGACCTACTCTCCAAATGGCTCGGACCAGAGTCCACTGAGCAAGCCAAAAGAATCAGGTCAGTACATGTTCATGATGCGACAGCAGGGCTTACAATATTATGGCAGAGATTGGAGGACTGCTATGGGTCACCTGAAGTAATTGAAGATGCACTTCTGAAGAAAATTGAAAATTATCCAAAATTAACAAACAGAGACAATCAGAAGCTGAGAGAGCTTGGTGACATACTTTTAGAGCTGGAAGCGGCAAAGGCTGGTGGATACCTGCCAGGCCTCTCATATTTGGATACAGCACGCGGAGTCAAACCGGTAATCGAGAAGCTTCCTTACAGCTTACAAGAAAGATGGATCACGCAAGCATCAAAATACAAGGAAGATCATCAGGTGGCATTTCCACCTTTCTCCTTCCTCGCCAAATTCATTGTGAAGCAAGCTAAAATATGCAATGACCAAAGCTTCGCCTTTTTGAACAGGGGAGGCTCCAGTTCTGTAAAGACAGAGAAACAACTTTCAGTGTACAATAAAGAACGCAGAGCAACAGTATCTGTACGGAAGACAGAAGTACTGACTGAGTTTGAGGCCAACCAGGATAAAAGCTCAGGAGTGCAAATTGAGGACCCAGATAAGCAGTGTCCCCTACATAACAAGCCTCATCCACTGAGAAAATGTTGCGGTTTCAGAAGCAAGACAATAGAGGAGCGCAAATCTTATCTTAAGGACAAGCGCATTTGTTTCAGATGCTGTAGTTCAACTCAACATCTTGCTAAAGACTGTGTGAAAACAATTCGATGCAAAGAATGCAATAATGACAACCATCTGTCTGCTTTACACCCAGGACCAGCACCATGGAAAACAGAGAATCCGGTAACCCAAGAAGATCATGGTGGGGAGCAAAAAGACAGTGCATTACCAGCAATAACCTCAAAGTGCACTGAAATCTGCACAAACACATTTAACTCGAGATCATGCTCCAAGATATGTTTAGTCAAGGTGTATCCTGCAGGCCTCAGAGAGAGGGCAATCAGAATGTATGCGGTCCTAGATGAACAAAGTAACAGATCTTTGGCAAGAACAGAGTTCTTTGACCTCTTCGGTGACAGAGGAAGTCCAACTCCGTATACTTTGTAGACATGCTCAGGAGTTGTGGAGACATCAGGGAGGAGAGGAGAGCAAACAACTACATCATTGAATCATTAGATGGGAAAACGCAGCTGACTCTGCCCACTCTCATAGAATGTGATATTATACCAGATAATAGATCAGAGATACCCACACCTGAAATTGCACGTCACTACCCTCATCTGATGCAAATATCAGACAAGATTCCAGTACTGGACCCAGGTGCTGCAATTATCCTTCTACTTGGAAGAGACATATTGAGAGTGCACGAGGTCAGAGAGCAATACAATGGACCACACAATGCACCATTTGCACAACGTCTTGACTTTGGATGGGTCATCATTGGCGATGTATGTCTGGATGGAGCTCACAAGCCGTCAAAAGTGAATGTCTACAAAACAAACATGTTGCAAAATGGCCGCACATCATGTCTTAGCCACTGTACCAACAGGATACAGATTAAAGAAAGACTAGTCAACCCAATACAACAGCAGAAAGTTCGGAGTTACATGGAGGCTATCACCTCATCTGAAGATACGGATGAGCTAGGATGCAAGGTTTTGAAAGAACGCGAGATGATGACAAACCAGCACCATCTGTTGAAGATAGCTTCTTCCTTGAGATAATGGACAGAGAAGTCTTTCTAGATGAGTCAAACAGCTGGGTAGCTCCACTACCTTTCCGTTCACCCCGACATCACCTTCATAACAACAAAAGACAAGCAGTGAAGCATCTCACCTCATTGCGATGCACTCTAGACAGAAAGACAGATATGAAGGAACACTTCCATGATTTCATGCAGAAGATCTACAACAGTGGTCAAGCTGAAAAAGCACCACCATTGGAAGAAAAACAAGAATGTTGGTACTTACCAATATTTGGAGTGTATCATCCTCAGAAACCAGGACAGATACAAGTAGTATTTGACTCCCAGTATGAAGGCCTTTCCCTAAACTATGTCCTTCTCAGTGGACCTGACCTGAATAATACACTCCTTGGAGTCCTCATCAGGTTCCGAAAAGAACGCGTTGCAGTAACAGCAGATGTACAACAAATGTTCTACTGTTTTCTTGTCCGCAAAGATCACAGAGACTACCTGAGGTTCCTGTGGTATGAAAACAATGACTTTAACAAAGATGTCACAGAATACAGGATGAAGGTGCATGTGTTCGGGAACAGCCCCTCTCCAGCTATAGCTATCTACAACCTGAGACGAGCAGCACAGGAAGGTGAAGAAGAACACGACACAGATGACAAACAGTTTGTCATGACAAACTTTTATGTGGACAATGGACTCGCTTCTTTCTCTAGCAATGAAGAGGCTATCGACATCCTGAAAAGAACAAGGGAGATGTTAGCAGAATCTAACGTAAGGTTACACAAGATAGCGTCTAACAGCAGCAAAATCATGGAAGCATTTCCCTCAGAGGACCGTGCAAAAGACCTCAAGGACCTGGATCTAGGAACAGATTCACTGTCCCTTCAAAGAAGTTTAGGGCTAAGTTGGGATCTGAAAACCGACGGCTTTACATTTAGAGTATCCAGAGAAGAGAAGTCGTTCATGAGAAGAGGTGTCTTGTCACAGCCTTTATGACCCCCTAGGATTTGTAGCCCCCATAACCATGCAAGGCAAGGCTCTTATGAGAGAAATTGCTACTGAACATGAACAAAGTGAATGGGATACACCTCTACCTAAGGAGAAAGAAATGCAGTGGAAGTTGTGGAAGGACTCATTAAGGACGCTTGAAAAATGTATCATCCAAAGGTCATATGTCCCTGTTTCTCTGTCTGCCACGAAGCAAGGAGAATTGTGTGTATTCTCAGATGCAACCACTATGGCTATAGCAGCTGTAGCCTACCTTAGAGTAATGGAGTTTGAAGGACAAAGTTATGTTGGGTTTATCATGGGAAAGTCCAAACTAGCTCCACGTCCTGCTCACACAGTTCCACGTTTGGAGCTTTGTGATGCTGTCTTAGCAGTGGAGATGACAGACATGATCATTGCTGAACTGGACATTGAAATTCATGCAGTGAAGTTTTACACAGACAGCAAGATTGTGTTAGGATATATTCACAATGCTTCGAGAAGATTCTACATGTACGTGTCAAACAGAGTGATACGCATCAGAAAGTCCACACGGCCAGAACAGCGGCACTACATCAGTACGGATAAAAATCCAGCCGATCATGGGACTAGACCGGTTCTAGCAGCTGTCCTGAAGCGCACTAACTGGTTCTCAGGACCATCCTTTTTGACTAGATCAGAAACCAAAGAGACCACTCAGTTTGAGACATTTGAACTTGTAGAACCAGATAATGACAAAGAAGTACGTGCACAAGTAACAGCGTATAGTACTACTAGAGGCAACCTTGGCGCATACAGGTTTGAAAGATTCTCCAGCTGGAAGTCACTCATTCGAGCTATAAGAAAGCTTATTCACCTAGCCAAATCCTTCTGTAGAGCTACAAACACTGACAAGTGCAATAGCAATCATCTTATGCAAGCCGAAATTATCATCATTAGATGTGTTCAGGAGGAAGTTGCACATCAGGGTCGCCACTTTACTGAAGGAGCAGTCCGTTCAGCTGGATTATGGATCATAGGGAATAAACGACTAGTCTCCAGTGTCATCCACAAATGTGTAATTTGCAGAAAAATCAGAGGGAAACTTGAAGAGCAGAAGATGTCAGACTTACCTGCTGATAGACTTGCTTCAAACCCACCCTTTACTCATGTTGGCCTAGATGTCTTTGGTCCTTGGAACATCTCCTCACGTCGGACCAGAGGAAGCAGTGCAGAAGGTAAACGTTGGGCTGTTCTGTTCTCTTGCATGAGTACAAGAGCAGTACACATTGAAGTAATTGAGTCTCTGTCTACCTCCAAGCTTTGAGAAGATTTTTCTCTATCCGAGGACCTGTGAAGCAACTCCGCTCAGATCAGGGCACAAACTTTACTGGGGCCTGTAAGGAGTTAAGAATCCTTACAGAAAACTCTGAGACAAGTGCTTATCTTCAAGATCAAAGATGCACTTGGACCTTCAATCCTCCTCATGCGTCACATATGGGAGGAGCTTGGGAGAGGATGATTGGAGTGGCTCGTCGCATTCTGGATGCCATGTTTCTGAAGGTTAGCTCTACTCGCCTTACACATGAAGTTCTCATCACACTTATGGTTGAAGTCATGGCTATCATGAACGCTCGACACTTAGTTCCAGTGTCTACCGTTCCAGAAATGCTGACAGTTTTGACACCTGCAATGCTTTTGACCCAGAAGATGGAAACAGTGACAGCTCCCACAGGAGATTTTGGTCTCAAAGATCTTTACACCAAGCAATGGAAGCAAGTTCAGAGTCTTGCAGACATCTTCTGGAATAGATGGAAACAAGAGTACCTGGTGACGCTCCAGTCACGCAGAAAATGGCAAGTTGACAAGCCTAACCTACAAGTCGGAGATGTTGTCCTACTAAAAGACGCTCAGGTCCACAGAAACTAATGGCCAGTTGGACTCATTGTCGAGACTGTACCTAGTAAGGTTAGGAAGTTTAAAGTTAAAGTCATGAGACAGGGCACCCCTAAGGTGTATTTTAGGCCTATCTCTGAAGTTTACTTTTTAACCACTTAAGGACCTTGCCTGTTTTTCAAATTTGGTGTTTACAAGTTTAAAACATTTTTTTTTGCTAGAAAATTACTTAGAACCCCCAAACATTATATATTGTTTTTTTTCTAACATACTAGAGAATATATTAGTGGTCATTGCAATACTTTTTGTCACATCGTATTTGCTCAGCGGTCTTACAAGCACACTTTGTTTGGAAAAAAATCACTTTTTTAAATTAAAAAATAAGACAACAGTAAAGTTAGCCCAATTTTTTTTTTATATTGTGAAAGATAATGTTACGCCAAGTAAATTGATACCCAACATGTCACACTTCAAAACTGCGCCCGCTCATGGAATGGCGTCAAACTTTTACCCTTAAAAATCTCCATAGGCGACGTTTAAAAAATTCTACAGGTTGCATCTTTTGAGTTACAGAGGAGGTCTAGGGCTAGAATTATTGCTCTCGCTCTACCGATTGCGAGGATACCTCACATGCGTGGTTTGAACACCGTTTTCATATGCAGGCTCTACTCACGTATGCGTTCACTTCTGCGTTCGAGCTCGTCGGGATGGGGCGCTTTAAAAAAAATTTTTTTTGTTTTCTTATTTATTTTACTGGATTCGATTTATTTTTACACTGTTTTAAAAAAAATAATAAAATGGATCACTTTTATTCCTATTACAAGGAATGTAAACATCCCTTGTAATAGAAAAAAGCATGACAGGTCCTCTTAAATATGAGATCTGGGGTCAAAAAGACCTCAGATCTCCTATTTACACTAAAATGCAATAAAAAAAAAAAAAAAAAAAAAGTCATTTGAAAAAATGACAAAAAAAAAAATATCCCTTTTAAGACGTATGGGCGGAGCTGACGTTTTGACGTCAGCTCCGCCGTGCTATGGTATGGAGACGGGTGGGGGCCATCTTGCCCTCACTCTTATCCCTACCACAGAGGGAGAAGGACCCGATCGCCTCCGCCGAGGGGGGGGGCCCTCTCCCGCCGCCGATAACGGTGATCTCGTGGCGAATCCGCAGCGGAGACCACCATTATCGTAAACACGACCACTCACTGAAGAGATGGATATCTCGGTTGTGGCAGCAGCTGCTGCCGTTACCGAGATATCCCTCTTCAAAAAAATGACGTATATATACACAGTGAGCGGTCGTCAAGTGGTTAAAAAGGAAACATAGTGGTATAATGTTCATTATGCCAGGTGGGGAGTGTTCTGATTATAAGGTATAAATTTACTGATCGTACTGTTGCTTTAAATTGGCATCCATTACTAACAGGAACTGTAGTATATTCCTCCCACTTCCTGCTCAGCAGTCATATTAAATAATCTTTCTACAGAGAAGGAAGCATGCTTAAGACCTCCACTATTTCTTAATACAGGCCTTGGAAGCATAAGTCTGTAAGTAAGCAGTCATTAGTTTTCAGTTAGTCAGTATATGTTCTAGGCTTGTGCAATTTGTTTCGTAACGAATCGAAATTCGTCCGAATTTAGCAACTTTCGGACATTCGGAAGCATTCGAATTTCCGAACAAAGCAATTACGAATAAAACCAAATCCGAAATAAATTATACCGCAAAATAGCGAATGCCCGAATGTCTTTGGCATAATTCGTTATGAAAAAAGTTACAAATGTACGAATCCATACGAAGCACAATAACACTCACTCTGCTCTGCTCTCTGCTTTTCCCTCACCGTGCTGAACTCCCTCTCAAAATGGTGTACATGGGCGGAGGCTATAGCCGCATGTAAAAAACGAAAGTAAAATACGAGATTTCGAATCCATTCGAAGCACAATAACACTCTGCTCTCTGCTTCTCCCTCACCATGCTGAACCCTCTCAAAATGATGTACAGGGGCTGAGGCTATAGCCGCATGTAAAAAACAAAAGTTAAATACGAGATTTCGAATCGTTACAAATAACCGCTATGTATTTAGAAAAGTACAAATCCATTCGAAGCACATTAGGTATAAGAGGCAGCCTCGTTGTGAGAGAGACACGGAGTTGTGTCCAGAATCAACGAAAAACAATGTACCCTACCAAAAGTACGAATTATAAATCAACTAAAAATTCAACGAAAAATGACGCTTGCGAAAATACGAATTAGTCCGAACACGAAAAATCCCGTCTAGCAAAATTACGAATGCTTACGAATCAACAGGACCGAAAAGAAACGAACCGAAACTAAACTAATTTTTCCGTTGTGCACAAGAAACGAACCAAAACTAAACAAATTTTTCCATTGTGCACAAGTCTAATATGTTCTACTAATGCAACTACATTTTATGTGCGTGTTTGGTGGGATGTGTCTGCCAGGAAGTTCACTCAGCTAGGCCACATTTTTGCTAGCTAGTGCCTTAACAGTATTGTAGCATGCCTGTTACTATTTGCATTTGTGATGTAATGTTAAATGCTAATGCATATTTTTATAATTTGTGTTTTGCAGTTTTACAAAAAAAACTTATTCTCAGTAAAGTTTTCAACTATAAGCCCTTCCTCCTGAGTCTTTGTTGGGAAGCTGTTAGCTGTCTGCCAAGCCTTGTACTTTGAACACATTGTGAGGGCAGAACAATTCCCAATCTTTGGTATTAGGGGGAGAAAGTTAGTGTCCTTGGAAGAAATAGTGCCCCATTTTTGTTGTCATTGGAAAGAATTATACCCCATCGTTGGTGTCAGTAGAAGGAATAGTGCCCCATTGTTGGAGTCTGTGGCCGGAATTATGCCCCATTGTTGGTGTCAATGGCAGGAATAATGTCTCATGGGCCAGATAAAGGCAAGCAAAGGGCCACAGTTTGGAGGCCACTGCTGTATGTGATCTATGGATCAAGAAAAATGACAGACACATGAGGAGTAATAAGGACTTACAGTACTGTTTTAAAAAAAATGGCTACAAATTAGGCCATTTATTGGCCAATCTAGCCAGGGGACAACACATAAATAAACTGTCCAAAAAAAAAAGGATGTGGATTTTTGCTCAATCATTTTGCTCAATTGTACAAACAGCTATGTGCTGCATATTTCCTGTTCATGGGGGCGGGTACACTTTCTTGCAGAGGGGGTCCCCTTCCCCTTTCTGACCAAGAAAATGTTCAGTTTCTAAACAACCTGATTTCTCTGGAGGAAGTGACTGGGATGATTGCACAGTGAAGTCACTGAGCCCAGATGGGCTGAATTCAGAGTTCTTTTAAAATCCTTCTAAATTAGATAACCGAATCATCGGATGCATTAAGGTGAAAAAACAGGAAGGTTTACAACCCCTTTAAGGGGATGCGCTACAAATATATATGTAGCGCTACCCCCAGTTAAGAGAGCCGCTGATATTGATTTGGGCCCTGCAGTGCACCGCTGTCAACCCCCGGCAATCGGCTCTAACCTCCCGTGGCACAGCTGGTGATAGAGAGATAGGACCGCGTGATCGCAACTGTTGGTGACGCAGTCCTATAACAAACATACACAGAATATACTTTAAAACTCCTATTAAAGTAAGCGGAACTGACACCAAATGTACTTTACCCAGATATTTTACTGAGGCTAATGGGCAAGTAATAAACAACAGTATAACAAGTTGCAGATCCCTGCAATAAACAGTAATAAAGATAAACAGAGTAATCAGAATAATTAAGTATTGCTATGCAACTCTAGCGCTGCCCTTTTACAGCTACTTCCCCTCATGGGTAGACTAACACCCAGCAATGTCTACCTATGCAGTCAGGCCTGACTGATCTAAATGGAAGTTCAGTGAAACAATATTCGCTAGCAATCTCTCGGTGGTGCACTTGAAGAACAACTTTGTAATCCCAACGAATAGTAAAGATAAAGTATCTGTCTTTAAACAGCTCTCACCACCTGGACAAGTCCAAGTCCCTTTCCTCCATCGATTCGTCTAGGAACAGGAATCCACCGACATCCAAGTCTTCAATCCTTCTGGTGTACTGCAGCAAGGAGGATTAGATGTCTCTAAGGCTCTGCTAGGCTGGCAGAGGGCTCTTTGGAAAGGAGCACACGGCCCGGGCTTCAGGCCTTGTGCACACAGCAGTTCAGCACAGACATCCTCTTGCTAGGAGAGGGGGGACCAAAGAGACCGACCAAAACTCCGCCTCCCCTTTATAAAGTCTGCCCCAGCAGTCTCTGTTCTGGAGCAATGCACCCTGGGTGCTGCAAGATGTACTGGGAGATGTAGTCTCTCTCTCCTCTGCTTTCACTTCCATAATGTCTCTTTACTTCCTCCCGACTCACCTCTCACCTGGAACTTCTTGTCTCTCTGCATTAAAGGGGAACACCCCGCTACATATAAATTATAAATAAATTTAACAACAGCTTAGCAGTCCTTAGATGTGGTGGCTGCATTTGTTTTCTTTTTTCAATACTGAAAATACCTGGTGAACGTGCAAGAAATGCAGTGTCCTTGTCACATCCTATGAGTTGCATTGAAGACAAAAAAGTTATTTCTTATACTACTAATTGTATTGCATGCAATAGAGATAAACAAAGGCAGACAAAGTAGTCCAGCCTGGATGGAAACCATGCTAATTCTATAGATACAGTGGAGAAGTGAGTGTAGCTACATGGAGAAAAAAACGAATGCTGAAACGTATTACATGTTTGATTTGGGGTTTAGATAAGGTAAAAAGGTGTAATCAAGCTCCTCCCAATAAATACTGTAGTTTCTAGGAATAAACAGAACATCAGTAAGGAGATGTTAGCATACTATTTAGTGTAAATCTAAAGCACTATAAAATGATCTATAATATGTAGTGAGAGGAAACCCCTGGAACTCATGCAGAGCGATCTCATTGCTTGAAGCCACGTGCAAGAGAACAGAGGAGAAATGTTCAACGCCAAGCAAGGATGCAGGAAACCCACAAGTTAGGTAACTCGGTGATGCAAAAGTGTACTTAGCCAGAAGCAGAGAGGGACTTCCTCACACAACAGAATTTCATAGAGAAATGGCATACAAATGGACTAGTAAAATAAAGCATTCCACAGCAATAATATGCACAGTCAAGGACTCATAACAAACAATATTTTACCTTTTTAAGTTAGATTAATAAAATAATTCTGTCTGGCTGTTTTTTATGGAAGATCCCTGGGGCCATCATAAATATTTTTTTTACAAAATTCTGAGTGTAGCAATACCCCCTAGAGGGCCGCTGGTTAGTTTAGGGTTTTGCACGTTACCTCTTCAACTGCATTGTCCGGGTAGGAATGTCTGCAGTAATGCAATGTCCACACAGATGTAAAATCTCAAACAGGCTTTATTTTTCTGTAGCGCCCCTTTACTTTCAAGGGAGCTAGGTACCTAAATTTAGGGGGTTGATCTGGGTTGGTAGCCAGACCCAGATCGCTTCAATTGTTAGGTTTTGTTCTTCTGCTTTTGCCAAGTGGTGTTGCTGGTGTACAGTTCCCTGTGGCCTGTGGGTGGCGCTGCCATAACAGGTCAGGGTTGAACCGCTGGCGACGTTACTGTACCTTTGGGTGTCCTCTCCAGGCAGCTGTACGGGGGGCGTGGTCAACCCGCTGTGCATGCTGGGAGAGGATAAGAGGCAGACGCCATCTTAGAAAACAGAAGGGCGAAGGAGGGGTACTGAGGAGCAGTACCGCCTACGTCTCGTGGCCCTCCAGGCCATGGGGGTGTGCATGGGAAGATCAGTCTCAGGCACCTTTAGACTGGGGCTGCAATTTTTCATGTAGGCCCAGAACCTCTAGCTGGCCTACCATCTAAAGAGGGTGACCCGTTCTGGAGAGGGAGCCAGGGTTACCGGTGAAGGAAGTCACCGCCTCAGATGAGGCCTGGTCACCTACAGAGGGATTCCACAAGTCCGCCACAGGCATTGTAGCGTGCTTCAACTTGCACCTAGGTCCTTATGCTACAAGTGCTAGGAAGTTCGGAACTAGGAAAATGGGTTTCCGATCGTATCCCTAGGACAGTAAAGTAAAGTTTGTGCATCACTCCGGCTGCTAGGACCATGAGAGAGAACTATCCGGGTGAGCAGAGTCCACTTGGGATTGAGTGGTGATATTGAGTGCCTGAACCTACCTCCTGTTATTCTATTCTTTACCTTCAACTTTCCTGTCCGGTTTCAAGCATAAAGAAAATAAACCTTCAGCCATTGAGGTTTAACCTTCTCTGGACATTGGCCTTATTGATACACAAGCAACAGACTTTTCCCTACACTTTAGGGAAAGGAACCAGCCTAGAGGATGTAACTCGCTGCGGAACCCAACAACTGTGAACACCGCTTAACCTCTTCAAACAGGAGGGTACGGGCATATAGCACGGTGTGTCTTGTCTTACAAGTGAGCCAGGTGAGAAAAAGGTCTGTGTGGTACACGTGAGGGCTCGAGTCCGGGATTCTGCAGCTACACCCCCCAGAGGTTTTACTGTTTTTCGGCCATTGTGAAAGTTGAACTGCGCCACATTTTATTGAAGAAAATGGAGGTACAGGACTGTCTTTGAGTTTTTCTAGGTGCGTAGTTCGTGGGTGTGTCCAGAACTAGGAAAAGCCTGCGAGCTGCGTGCAGGAAGGAAAAAGGGGGAGGAGCCCCCGCTAAGTGTGTGTTGCACATGGTGTCTTTGGCGCCAAAAGGACAGTACGAGCCAAACCAGTGAAGAAGAAGCAACATGTCCGCTGCTACTCCATGGATTCCTCTTCCACCGGGACCCCGTATGTTCCCGACTACCTCAACCATGGATATCGCTTCTCTCACTGCCCCCCTGACGGATACAGGGATCCGGCTCAAGCCCCGGGGCCGCTTCGCACTCTATACCTGCCGGGACGCAGAGGCCCTGGGCGTGCTCTGTCCCAAGTGCCAGGGAATGGCCGTGTAGATACGGCCATTCGGAAGATGCCTGACCTGTGTTCTTATTTGAGGTGGAACAACCCACCGAATCACCCTGAGTTTCCCAGGTCAACTTCCTTATGGGGATGGTTACTTCTGAGGAAGGGAAACACGCCCCCCGTGGCCGGGCCCACGCGCATCGCTACGGCTGCAGTGAACGTGGAAGATGAAGTTCCAGCCACCGCAGAGCCAGTGACGGATGTTACAGTGGATGCTGCCTCCGTCACTACCGAGACATCTATCCCGCCTGCTAAAAGGAAGGTGGGCTACGTGATGGCCTCCCGCGGCCGCGGTCAAGGTCCACCCCAGCGCCTACCTGAACCGGAGCTCCAACCCGGAGGGATCTCTAGGAGAAAGGACGGTAAGGAGGCTGGGGGAACTGTTACAATTTCACCGGGGAAGGGAGAGACACTCGTACTACATAACAGGGATGGGTGGACAGCCAGCCCACGGGAACTTTTGTCCTCAGAAGGCAGTATGTCAGCGCCCACTAGGAACTATCTGCCGGCGGAGGAGTGTAATACTTCCGACCTGGACTCGTCCTCCTCCGACGTGGGGAATGATGACGAGGTGGATGAGTTGTTCATCAAGAAGGGTTGGGACAGAATTTCGTTACCCTCGGCCCGAGACACTAGAGAGGGATCACCCATGGACTCAGGGGAAACTACACCCCGGGTGGAGGCCCCTGCACACGAGGAAGGAATTGTTCCCGCATCACCAGCGCCTACTACTACCGCTGGACGTGTATCTCTGCAGGCACCTTTGCCGAAGCTTGAGGCAGGGAAAGTGCCTAGATCTCCGGATGCAATTGTCCTGCCTGGTAGAGGAGACCGCGCAACCCTTCTGCCTATTTCTAGGTTGCAGCGTCTTCTTAACCAGAAAGTGGCCACCGAATACGGCTGGGAATATATATCTTTTTGAAATTTGAGGCTTACCGTGAAAGGTGGTATCCTGACTTTGTGTGGAACTACTTGAAAGTACCGGCAACCCTCAGATACTTTGTGTTCAGCTGCTAAGGCGGACCGTTTCAAGGGATGTCAGCAAGAATGGACTTATGGTCGGCACATACACGCAGATCGAGTGGTAATTTGCAATAAAGAGCGAGAAGATGCTGTGTACTCTATTGAGACTTTTAATGCAAAGTGGAAACTTCTTGTCTTGCCGGATCCTCATTACTACCTCTAGAGTGGGAACTTGTTTTTTTTTTGTTGCCTACTCTGGAGATTTCTCCGGAACTTTAAATAACTTTGCCCTACATTATTTGGGCTAATCTACTCGGCTAGGGATAAGTAGAGCTGTTGTTGTTTGTTTCTCTCCATCTACAGTGCCACAAAGAACTGAACTTTGGGGTAGATAAGTTAGGGCCAAAGTTGGAGACTTGCTGTGTCCAAGTGGAGAGGTGCCTGATACCTGGCAGGCATTTCTATTGGAACGAGAATTGGTAGTAATGGCTTTGCGCTGCCACCAGATGGTAGTGATCTGCAGAACTTTTTGTGGTCTCTTATTTAAAGTAAAGATTTATAGCATATACTAGGCTTAGTATGTGTAATTCTTAGTGAAGGAAGTTATCTTCTTCAGGGGAGATAGCTCACTTCTTGTACATAGAGCATAGGTAGGATGTTTTATTGCATATGTATGTTGTTTTTTTGTCTCCCTCTGCAGGTGAAACTACTAACAACCGCCGGAGAATGGGTGGAGTAGTCAGTTAGAGGGGGGTGGAATTGATAATGTGTTGTTTTTTTTGGGTTGTAAATGTGACATTGAGAATGGGATGTCTAAAATGTTGTTGTCACGTACCTGAAGGGAGACTGAAGTGACGAGGTCGGCCTCTCTTGTATCTCCAGCCCTGGTCCCGCTGGAGGTGGAACAGAAGGAACCGAGGGACAGGAGGAACACGAGTGCCTGCAGATGTAGGCCCGGAAACCAGTAGCAGGGAGTGCGAGCCTGGATGAGCTGGAGGACCATCAGATCACGGTAGGCGGCTGTGCATCAAGGATCAGCCGGGGTTAAAGAGGCACTCTGCTGGAACAGTGGCACTGGAACTTCAGAGGGTGTTGAGTTCCAGGAAGACTTGCAGCAGGAAGTCGCTGAGAGTCGCAGACACTCGGAGGACGGTGCGGAGCCACACAGGAAGCAGATGCAGGTCACACGGGTAGCCGGGTCAGATAACAGGCGGGCAGCGAGGTACAAGGCAGCAGGCAGAAGCAGGGTCAAATGGGTAGCCAGGATCAGGAACCGGTAGTCAGACAAGAAGCAGAATCCAGAAGCGAGGTCAAGGCAAGCCAGGTTCAGCAACGGGTATCAAGCAGGATAACAGGTTATCAAGAAACAGCTGAAGACCAGTCAGCAAGGGTCTGGGGTCGGGGCACTTCCTTAAATAGGCCATCTGGCGCCAATTGGCGCTAGGGGCGCGCTCCTGCGCGTGCACGCAATCCGTTGCGCACGCGCATGCGCATTGGTGCGCCCGTGCGCGCGCATTGGATGAAAAACTGATGGTTTTCTTACATTGCCCCCCCTTACGGGCAGCCTCCGGATGCCCACCAGGGAACTCTTCTCCGGGTGAAGGTGAAGATAGGCCCGAATTAACTGTGGAGCATGTACATTGGAGGAAGGTTCCCATGAGTTGTCTTCAGGGCCATAGCCCTTCCACTTGATTAAAAACTGGGTTTGACCTCTTCTCTTCCTGCAATCCAAAACAGCTTCAACCACAAATTCCTTGTTTCCTTCAACAAGTAATGGAGCAGGAGTTTCGGGTTCACGATCAGGGAAGGGGTTAGCCATGGATCGTTTTAAGAGGGAGACGTGAAACACCGGGTGAATCCTCAAACTCACCGGCAGGCTAAGCTCGAAGGCAACAGCATTGATCCTCTTCTTTACTGGAAATGGGCCAATGTACCTTGGTCCTAATTTTTTAGAGGGACAAGCTAACTTCAGGTTTGCAGTAGAAAGCCACACTTTATCCCCAGGTTGAAGGTCTAGGTTACCTCTTCTCCTCCGATCATAGAATTTCTTGTTATTCTCCTGGGACTTGGTGATGGTTTCCTGCAAGAGCTGGTTGTTGGACCTCCAGAACTCCAGACGATCTTGTACTGCCGGGACTGAAGATTCCTGGGGAATATCAGGCAAGAAGGATGGGTGAAACCCGTAATTTGCAAAAAAGGGAGTTTGTTTGATTGCAGCATGTATAGAATTATTGTATGCAAATTCTGCTAACGGCAAAAGAGGGACCCAGTCATCTTGTGCAAATGAAGAAAAACAACGTAGATACTGTTCCAGGGTCTGGTTTGTCCTCTCTGTTTGACCGTTAGTCTGCGGATGGTAAGCAGAAGACAAACAGTGTTTAATGCCCAGGGCTTCACATAAGGATCTCCAAAATCGGGATGTAAATTGTACCCCACGGTCAGAAGTGATGCTAGTAGGGATACCATGTAGGCGTACAATTTCCTTGATAAAAGAAGAAGCAGTCTCTGCAGCGGAAGGGGTACCTTTCAGGGGCACAAAGTGGGCCATCTTAGATAATCGATCCACAATCACAAAAATGGTGGTGAACCCTTCGGATGGAGGTAATTCGACAATAAAGTCCATAGTGATCATGGTCCATAATTTATCGGGAACAGGAAGGGGTTCCAGTAGGCCCCAATTCTTGGCTTTATCAGATTTATTTCGAAGACAGGTTGTGCAGGATTTAATATAGTCCTTGCAGTTTTGTACCAGGTTGGGCCACCAGAAGGAGATTTGAAGTCTTATGAGCTCCGAAGTGCCCTGCCAAGGGGTGGTCATGGCACATGTAAAGAACTGCCGTCCGTAAGTGTTCAGGAACAAAGATCTGCTCACCATGAAAATAGAGACCCTCTTTCAACTGAAGGTGGAGTTCCCGGCATGGAGGATGGTTCTGGACTTCTGATTTGATTTGAGGGATGAGATTGATCTGTAACAAAAGAAAGTTCTTAGCCGGTAAAATAGTGTCAGGTTCAGGGGGAGCCTCCGTGTCCTGGAACATACGGGAGAGGGCGTCAGGCTTCCCGTTCTTAGATCCGGGCCGATAGGTAATGTGGAAGCAGAATCTTGCGAAGAAGAGGACCCATCTAGCCTGGCGGGGTCTTAGTCTCTTGGCTGCTCTTAAATATTCAAAGTTCTTGTGATCGGTGAACACGAGAATGGGATGGGCCGCTCCTTCAAGAAGATATCGCCATTCTTCCAAGGCAGATTTGATAGCAAGTAATTCCCGATCACCAACGTCATAGTTCCTTTCTGAGGTACTTGGTTTTCTGGAAAAGAAGGCAACAGGGTGAAGTAGGGACTTTGTCCCCTGTCGTTGGGATAGAATAGCTCCCACGGCAATTTCAGAGGCATCGACCTCGAGAACATAGGGCAAGGTAGGGTCAGGGTGTCTCAGAATGGGTGCAGATGTGAAAAGGCCCTTCAGTTTTTCAAAAGCAGCTTGAGCATCAAAAGTCCATGTGAAGGTTGTGCGTAGTCTGGTTAATTGCGTAATAGGGGATATGATACCTGAAAAGTTCTTGATGAATTTCCTATAAAAGTTGGAGAATCCCACAAACCATTGTACAGACTTCTTATCAGTCGGGGCTGGCCAGTCAAGTACTGCAGATACCTTCTGTGGATCCATAGCAATCCCATCTGCGGAGATAATGAGACCCAGGAACTGAATGGTAAACTTCTCGAACTCGCATTTTTCTGCTTTGGCATAGAGATGGTGTTTCCTTAGTCTGTCTAGTACTTTCCTAACATGGACCCGATGAGCCTCGAGGGAAGTTGAGAAAATTAAGATGTCACCTAAGTAGACGATGGTGAACACATCAAGAAAGTCCCGAAATACATCGTTCACAAAATGCTGGAAGGTAGCTGGCGCATTACAGAGTCTAAAGGGCATCACCAGGTATTCAAAGTGCCCAAAACGAGACCTAAAGGCCGTCTTCCACTCATCCCCTTCTCTGATTCTGATCAGGTTGTATGCTCCTCTTAAATCCAATTTGGAGAAAACACGTGCTTCGTAGGGATGAGCTCGGTGTTTGAGTCGAACATACGTTCGACTCGAACATCGGCTGTTCGATGAAGATCGACCGATTTGGGCCGTTCGCGCCTAATTCGAGTGACGCGAACGGCCCACAATGCACTACGCCATCGCAGTGTCATCCAGGCGCTGTGATTGGCCAAGCATGCACTGTGACCCCGCATGCTTGGCCAATCACAGCGCCGGCAGCGAGGAGAGCAATGATTGGCCACAGGCAGGATGCCTGTGGCCAATTATTGCTGAGGGTGTTTAGTACACGCCCCACACTATAAAAGGCCGCCAGCACGGCGGCCTAGTGTAGTGTGTTCCGGAGCAGGGAAAGAGAAGCATAGGCAGGGACAGTGACATTTTTTTTTCTTGCTTAACCTGGATTCCTTTAGTTTAGGGAAAGAGAAGGATAGGTAGGGAGAGTGTCAGTGTGTTTTACTGTGCTAATCCTTGTTTGTAGGGACAGGGAAGGACAGTGAGGGAAATTCTCCTTGTGCTATACTGTGCTAAAGCATTGATCATCAACCATCTTTAAAAAAACATTTTTTATAGGGACAGAAAACTATAGGTAGGGAGAGTGTCAGTGTGTTTTACTGTCCTAATCCTTGTTTGTAGGGACAGGGAAGGACAGTGAGGGGAATTCTCCTTGTGCTATAGTGTGCTAAAGCATTGATCATCAACCATGTTTAAAAAAAATTTTTTTATAGGGACAGAAAACTATAGGTAGGGAGAGTGTCAGTGTGTTTTACTGTGCTAATCCTTGTTTGTAGGGACAGGGAAGGACAGTGAGGGAAATTCTCCTTGTGCTATACTGTGCTAAAGCATTGATCATCAACCATCTTTAAAAAAACATTTTTTATAGGGACAGAAAACTATAGGTAGGGAGAGTGTCAGTGTGTTTTACTGTGCTAATCCTTGTTTGTAGGGACAGGTAAGGACAGTGAGGGAAATTCTCCTTGTGCTATACTGTGCTAAAGCATTGATCATCAACCATCTTTAAAAAAACATTTTTTATAGGGACAGAAAACTATAGGTAGGGAGAGTGTCAGTGTGTTTTACTGTGCTAATCCTTGTTTGTAGGGACAGGGAAGGACAGTGAGGGAAATTCTCCTTGTGCTATAGTGTGCTAAAGCATTGATCATCAACCATCTTTAAAAAAAAAAATTTTTATAGGGACAGAAAACTATAGGTAGGGAGAGTGTCAGTGTGTTTTACTGTGCTAATCCTTGTTTGTAGGGACAGGGAAGGACAGTGAGGGAAATTCTCCTTGTGCTATACTGTGCTAAAGCATTCCTCATCAACCATCTTTGAAATCCTTGTTTTTTGGACAGTCAGGGAAATTGTCGTTGTGCTATTCTGTGCGAAAGCAATCATCCTCAACCATATTTAGAAATCCTTAAGTAAAGGGACAGAGAAGGACACCTGAAGGTAACCCTTATTGCTTTTTTCCCATCTCCCTGCAGGCCATCCATTAGAATGTCTGGAAGGCAAACAAGGAGAGGCAGACAGTCAGGAGGCAATAAAAGAGGGCAAGCAGGCTCTGTGTCTGGGGGCAACAGTGCTGGTCGTGGACGCGGTGCATTGTCATCAGCACATGGCCATGGGACACGCTTGTCCTTCTTTTCGGCAGCTGGACATGTTGAGCCACATCATGCCGAAGACTTGGTAGAGTGGATGACCAAGCCCTCCTCCTCCTCCTCATCCTCTCTCACCCAGGCTCAGGGTACTGGCAAAGCAGCTGCCAAAGCGTCCTCTTCCCTGGTATCAATGTCAGACTCATCATCAGTCACTCCTTCCCTAGACCCACCATGTCCTCCTCCTGAGGAGTCCCCCGAACTGTTTGAGCACAGTGTTGGGTACATGCTCCAGGAGGATGCCCAGCGTTTCGAAGGGTCTGATGATGAAACCCAGCTACAGGAAGGCAGTAGCGTGAGAGCAGACAGAGGGGATGCTCAAGAAGGACACCAATCTGGCAGTCATGTTCCAGCAGCTGCAGCATACTGCCAGATTGGCTCCAGTGATGAGGAGGGAGGGGATGATGAGGTCACTGACTCCACGTGGGTGCCTAATAGGAGAGAGGAGGAGGATGAGGAGGAGGCACATCTCCAACGAGGCAGGATGCCCTTTGGTGGCCAGCGTAAGGGCAGTACACCGACGGAATCACACCGCAGAGCTCCGCCTGTGCAGGGCGCTGCCTCTGCCCGTCATTCAAAAAGTTCTTTGGTGTGGGCCTTTTTTGAGGCTAGTGCATCAGATCGCACAGCTGCTGTTTGCAACATATGTCTCAAGCGTATATCGCGTGGCCAAAACATCAGCCGCTTGGGTACCACATGCCTGACCAGACATATGTTTACCTGCCATGCAGCTCGTTGGCAAGCCTACCTCAAAGACCCACACCAAAGAACAAAGCGGACCTCTCCTTGCATCGCATCAGCTGGGATCTCCAACCCCACTATAACTTCAGTCCTCTCTGAAACATGCACTGAGAGGAATGAAGGTGTAGAATTAGGTGTGTCACAGCCAAGTACTTGCGGCCACTCTGCTAGCAGTACACCGACGTCCGATTCTAGCAGGCAAATTTCCCTGCCCCAGCTGCTGGACCGTCAAAAGAAGTTCACTCCCAGCCATCCACATGCCCAGCGGTTGAATGCTAGCTTGGCTAAATTGCTAGCGCTTCAACTGCTGCCTTTTCAGTTGGTAGACTCGGCCCCCTTCCGTGAGTTTGTGCAATGTGCGGTTCCTCAGTGGCAGGTTCCCAAATGCCACTTTTTCTCACGGAAGGCTATTCCGGCTCTCTACCGGCATGTGGAAGGCAATGTCTTGGCCTCGCTGGACAGGGCGGTCAGCGGTAAGGTGCATATTACCGCTGACTCATGGTCCAGCAGGCATGGACAGGGACGTTACCTTTCTTTCACGGCCCATTGGGTCACTCTTTTGGCAGCTGGGAAGGATGCAGGACAAGGTGCAGTAGTGTTGGAGGTTGTTCCACCGCCACGCCTCCAAAATGCTACTACTGGTTGTGACACACCTCTCTCCTCCACCCCCTCCTCTTCTTCTTCCTCCATGGCCTCTTCCTGTGCTTTGTCCTCTGAACCAGCGGTGCTCCGTAGCCGTTCAAGGGGCTACGCAAGTACGCAGGCAAAAAGATGCCATGCCGTGCTTGCGCTGGTGTGTTTGGGGGACAGAAGCCACACTGGGGCAGAGGTCCTGTCTGCTCTGCAGGGCCAGGCCGAGAGGTGGTTGACGCCATGCCAGCTTAAGCCAGGAATGATGGTTTGCGACAATGGCACCAACCTCCTCTCCGCCCTCCGACAGGGACAACTGACCCATGTGCCCTGTGTGGCTCACGTCCTTAACCTGGTGGTGCAGCGGTTCTTGGGCAGGTACCCGGGTTTACAGGATGTCCTGAGGCAGGCCAGGAAAGTCTGTGTGCATTTCCGCAGATCTTATGCCAGTGCTCACCTGGCTGAGCTGCAAAAGGAGTTGAACCTGCCCAAGAACCGCCTTATATGTGACATGCCCACCAGGTGGAACTCAACGTTGGCCATGCTGCAGCGGCTGCACACGCAGCAGAGGGCCATCAATGAGTACCTGTGCGACTACGGCACCAGGACAGGGTCAGGGGAGCTTGTTTTTTTTTCTCCACGCCAGTGGGGCATGATCAGGGATGCATGCACTGTCCTGGCACCATTTGAGGAGGCCACGAGGATGGTGAGCAGTGACAGTGCATGCATCAGTGACACTGTACCTCTTGTCCACCTGTTGGAGCACACGCTGCGTGGAATAATGGACAGGGCACTTGAGGCAGAACAGAGGCAGGAAGAGGAGGACTTCCTTGCCTCTCAAGGCCCCCTTTACCCAGACAGTGTTCCTTCTGTCCCACCCATCGCACAGGAAGAGGAGGAGGAGGAGGAGGAGGAGGATTGTGTCAGCATGGAGGTGGAGGCTGGCACTCAGCATCATCAGCAGCAGTCTTTTAGGGATGATTTACAGTCCCAAGAAACCAGTGGACTTGTACGTGGCTGGGAGGAGGTGGCTGCGGATCATGTCGTCCTTAGTGACCCAGAGGACTCTGGACCGAATGCCTCAGCTAACCTACGCTGCATGGCCTCCCTGATCCTGCAAAGTCTGCGGAAGGATCCTCGTATTCTTCGGATCAAGGAGAGGGACCATTACTGGCTGGCCACTCTCCTTGATCCACGGTACAAGGGTAAGGTTGCGGACCTTATGTTACCGTCGCAGAGGGAGCAGAGGATGAGACAACTCCGGGAGGCCTTGCAGAAAGGTCTGTGCAACGCGTTCCCAGAGACTGGGAGGTTACAAACTCCTGGTCCTGGACAACGAGTTGCTGAGGCTTCGGCCAGTCAAAGAAGGAGCGGTGGGGAAGGTGGCCGTCTGACCGATGCGTTCAGACAATTCTTTAGTCCGCAGCCCCAAAGTATGATCGGTTCCAGCAACCATCGCCAGCGTCTGATAAACATGGTGCAGGAATATCTAGGGGCAAGGTCAGACTTGGACACCTTCCCCACCGAAAATCCTCTGGCTTACTGGGTCTTGAGGATGGATCACTGGCCAGAGCTTGCACAGTATGCAATTGAGCTACTGGCCTGTCCTGCATCCAGCGTTCTTTCGGAACGCACATTCAGTGCTGCTGGAGGATTTGTCACGGATCACAGGGTGCGCCTGTCCACCGACTCGGTTGATCGACTGACTTTCATCAAGATGAACCAGTCTTGGATCACCACCAGCTACCACACACCTGATGCTGATATAACAGACTAATTGATTTTAACATGTCACATCCCTTCAAGACTGATGCTGATGCTGAGTGCCTGTGCTGTTATGTTGACTGGCTATCCTCCTCCTCCGAGTCCTCAATGATACGATTGATGATGATAGCTTGGAAGATCATTTTTGTTTATGGGTGCCGCCACCAGTGCCTAACGCCCAATTTTTCAGCCCCTGTTTAACAGGGGCGTGTAATTACAATTTTTGAAGCAATACTTTGCAACAGGGCTCATTGCTGTGCTCCAAGTACAGTATCTGTGAGGGGTTGCAGTGTTGTGCCACCAGTGCCTAAGGCCCAATTTTTCAGCCCCTGTTTAACAGGGGCGTGTCATTACAATTTTTGAAGCAATACTTTGCAACAGGGCTCATTGCTGCACCCGCCAAGAGTAACTCTGAGGGCTTACAGTGTTGTGGCAACGCCACCACCACGAAAGGCCCAATTTTTCAGCCCCTGTTCAAAAGGGGCATGTAATTACAATTCTTAATCTAATAATTCACAGCAGGGCCCATTCCTGCACCCACCAAGAGTAACTGTCAGGGCTTACAGTGTTGTGGCACCAGCACCACCACCACCACCACCATCAAAGGCCCAATTTTTACTACCACTGTTCAACAATTATATGTAATTACAATTCCTGATATAATAGTTGACAGCAGGGCGTTCCAGCACCAACCAAGAGTAACTGTGAGTGCTTACAGTCTTGTGCCAACACCAACAACTAAGGGGCCTATTTCTGCAGAGTATATACGGCAGGTCCCTACTTTCAAACATCCAACTTACAAACGACTCCTACTTGCAAACGCAAGAAGACAACAGGAAGTGAGAGGAAATCTACCCCTAGGAAGGAAAATTCTCTCCTGTAAGAATTAATATGGGAGAAAGGTGTCTCCTCTGTACTGATGCTTTATCACCAATCCTTGTTTCAAGAAAAACACCACATTTCAAAAACAGTTGTCATTGGGACGGAAAGTGAGGTGAAATGTTCTGAACAGGGGCACAGACAGCAAAACAAATGTTACAGGGGTGATAACCCTTACCTATGTTTTCCAAAAAGTTTAAAAATAGATTTTTGGGCTGGAGCTACACTTAAACAATGTACCTGTTCAAAATTACAAACACATTCTACATAAGAACAAACCTACAGTCCCTGTCTTGTATGCAACGCCTGTATACGGCTGTTCAGAGTATATAGGGCCTTTTTTATTTTGTGTGCGGTGTTCCCCTTAATATCCATACAAGACCCAAAGGGGCTGGTAATGGGCTGGGGTAGGGGGGGGGGGTCATGGGGTAGCTATGCCATTCTTCTTAAAGATTTTCATCCATATTACCGGGACCAGACATTACATTAAAGCCGCAAGCAGTTTTAAATGTTTTTTTTTTCCTTTAGAAGTGTCATTTTGTGCAGGGACAGTTCTAAACACGGGAAACACGTGGCACTTCACAGGCATACTTTAGACACCCCCCAGGTACGATATTTAAAGGAATATTTGACTTTTTTTTTTTCACTTAATGCATCATTAAAATGACTGCTCCCGAAAAACGACCGTTTTTAAAACTTCTTTTTGCATTGATACATGTCCCCTGGTGCAGAACCCGGGTTCCCAAACCCTTTTTAGGACAATAACATGCATAATAGTTGTTTTAATTAGCACTTTAGAATTCGAACGTTCGCATCCATTGTATTTAATAGGGTTCTAATGTTCGTACGAACGTTCGGTCCGTTCGCGGGTTCTGGTGCGAACCGAACCCGGGGGTGTTCGGCTCATCACTAGTGCTTCGCGCAGTCTTTGAAACAATTCAGGGATGAGTGGTAAGGGATAACGATTTTTAATGGTTACTTTATTTAAGTCTCGATAGTCAACACAGGGCCGGAGTGTGTGATCTTTCTTTTCAACAAAGAATATCCCTGCTCCGGCAGGGGAAGACGAAGGCCGGATAAAACCCTTTTCAAGGTTTTCATCAATGTACTTCCGTAGTTGTTCAAGTTCAGAGAGGGGGTAGATTCTGCCAAAGGGAATTTCAGCGCCAGGTAAAAGTTCGATAGGACAATCGTACGGTCTGTGAGGGGGAAGAGTGTCAGCATTTTTCTTATTGAAAACATCTAGGTATTCATGATAGACAGAGGGCACAAGTTTAGCAGTCTCAGAGTCCACCTTGATGCAGAGGAATGATTCTTCAGAACTGGATATAGGAAGAAGACAGTGTTCCTTGCAGTAATTAGAAGAAAAAGACACTTCCCCAGAGGACCAATTGATGAGGGGATTATGCGCTCTTAACCAGGGTTGCCCAAGGATGACAGGAAAAAGGGGAGATGTGATGGCATCAAGACGTAGAAGTTCCCGATGCCCAGAAGCTGTAGAACAGGGAATAGGTACAGTCTCTAGAGTGACGGGTCCAGACTTAATACCTGAACCATCCGCTAGGTGGACCGAGAAGCTGTTTTTCTTGGCACACAAGGGCAGTTCATGCATGGTTGCAAAGGAAGAGTCCACAAAACAGCTACAGGCCCCGGAGTCCACGATGGTGGAGACTGTGAGAGTTTTTCCTGCAAACTGAAGAGAGATTGGCAATGAAGTGTGGTTCTGACCCGGATTTAGAGAGGCAACCATATGTGACGGAGGTGAGGGTCTCTTACGGTGTCTTCGGGGACAAGACCGAAGAAAATGTCCTTCATAGCCACAGTAAAGGCAGAGTTTATTATGATAGCGATGAGATCGTTCCTGTTGGGACAGAGGAGACCTTGGAAAACTGGCGGGTGAACCCTCCTTGGTGTGTTCAGGCATAGCTGTGGAGGAGGCCGGTAAAGGGATCTCAGAGTGAACAGGCAACAGATGGAGATTCCTGGCTCCTTCAGACTGTCTCTCCCGGAAGCGGCGATCAATCTGTATACTGAGGTGAATCAGGTCATTTAGAGAAGCGGGTATGCCCACCCTGGCAAGTTCATCCTTAATAGCTTCCGACAAGCCGAGACGAAAGTGGAAACGTAAGGCTGAGTTATCCCATTTGGTATCAGCGCTCCACAAGCGAAAGTCCGATACATAATCCTCAACGGGTCTGGATCCCTGTTGCAGGTAGCTCAGAGTAGTTTCAGCCGTCTGCTGTCAGAAGGGGTCAGCATATAGTTGAGCCATGGCGGTGAAAAAGGAACTTGCAGACACTAGGACAGGATCACGTTGCTCCCGAAGCTGGTGGTGAGCCAAAGCCTGGGGTTCTTCCAGCAGTAAAGAGATGAGGAATCCCACCTTAACTTCTTCAGTAGAAAAGGTGCGGGGTAGTAAAGAAAAGTAAAGTTCACAGGCATTCTGAAAAGTCCTGAATCTTTTACGGTCTCCAGAAAAACGCTCAGGTAGAGGAACTCTGGGCTCAGGAGAACAGGGAAGCTCAACAGGAGTATAAGTCACGGTTTGAGCAGCAGAATCCTTAACTCTTGAGCCCTCAGAGGTGGACGCCAGACTGGGTGCAGGCTGTAGTTGGTTGTAGAGCTGAACAAAGTCCATGTGTAACCCTTGCACCACATAAGAGAGTGCGGTAACAGTCCGGCAGAGGGTAAGCGAAAGAGAGACCTCCCTTTCAGACTCCATCATTGGCTGACTGGTACTGTCACGTACCTGAAGGGAGACTGAAGTGACGAGGTCGGCCTCTCTTGTATCTCCAGCCCTGGTCCCGCTGGAGGTGGAACAGAAGGAACCGAGGGACAGGAGGAACACGAGTGCCTGCAGATGTAGGCCCGGAAACCAGTAGCAGGGGGTGCGAGCCTGGATGAGCTGGAGGACCATCGGATCACGGAAGGCCGCTGTGCATCAAGGATCATCCAGGGTTAAAGAGGCACTCTGCTGGAACAGTGGCACTGGAACTTCAGAGGGTGTTGAGTTCCAGGAAGACTTGCAGCAGGAAGTCGCTGAGAGTCGCAAGACTGAAGTCGCAGACACTCGGAGGACGGTGCGGAGCCACACAGGAAGCAGATGCAGGTCACACGGGTAGCCGGGTCAGATAACAGGCGGGCAGCGAGGTACAAGGCAGTAGGCAGAAGCAGGGTCAAATGGGTAGCCAGGATCAGGAACTGGTAGTCAGACAAGAAGCAGAATCCAGAAGCGGGGTCAAGGCAAGCCAGGTTCAGCAACGGGTATCAAGCAGGATAACAACAGAGTTCAGGGTATCAAGAAACAGCTGAAGACCAGTCAGCAAGGGTCTGGGGTCAGGGCACTTCCTTAAATAGGCCGTCTTGCGCTAGGGGCGCACGCGCATGCGCATTGGTGCGCCCGTGCGCTCGCATGCGCATTGGACGAAAAACTGATGGTTTTCTTACAGTTGTACTCTTCATTCCTTTGCTCTTTTCTTCTTGTCCCTTCCCAGTATTTTGGTTCAGGCACGAATTTCAAATTTGTACATAGGTTCCGGAATAAACTCTTACCTGCTCAGGCGTGAGAGGGTCCGAGTTTATTTCAGACACTGGGGACAGTGTCTATTTTAGAGGGGGGTGTATGTAGCGCCCCTTTACTTTCAGGGGAGCTAGGTACCTAAATTTAGGGGGTTGATCTGGGTTGGTAGCCAGACCCAGATCACTTCAATTGTTAGGTTTTGTTCTTCTGCTTTTGCCAAGTGGTGTTGCTGGTGTACAGTTCCCTGTGGCCTGTGGGTGGCGCTGCCATAACAGGTCAGGGTTGAACCGCTGGTGACATTACTGTATCTTTGGGTGTCCTCTCCAGGCAGCTGTACGGGGGGTGTGGTCAACCCGCTGTGCATGCTGGGAGAGGATACATAAGGGGCAGACGCCATCTTAGAAAAAAGAAGGGTGAAGGAGGGGTACCGAGGAGCAGTACCGCCTGCATCTCGTGGCCCTCCAGGCCATGGGGGTGTGCAGGGGAAGATCAGTCTCAGACACCTTTTAGCCTGGGGCTGCAACTTTTCATGTAGGCCCAGCACCTCTAGCTGGCCTACCATCTAAAGAGGAATTCCAGGGCACTCGAGGGTGACCCGTTCTGGAGAGGGAGCCAGGGTTACCGGTGAAGGAAGTCACCGCCTCGGATAAGGCCTGGTCACCCACAGAGGGATTCCACAATTCCGCCACAGGCATTGTAGCGTGCTTCAACTTGCACCTAGGTCATTATGCTACAAGTGCTGGGAAGTTTGGGACTAGGCAAATGGGTTCCGATCGTATCCCAAGGACAGTAAAGTAAAGTTTGTGCATCACTCCGGCTGCTAGGACCGTGAGAGGGAACTATCCGGGTGAGCAGAGTCCACTTGGGATTGAGTGGTGATATTGAGTGCCTGAACCTACCTCCTGTTATTCTATTCTTCACCTTCAACTTTCCTGTCCGGTTTCAAGCATAAAGAAAATAAACCTTCAGCCATTGAGGTTTAACCTTGTCTGGACATTGGCCTTATTGATACACAAGCAACAGACTTTTCCCAACACTTTAGGGAAAGGAACCAGCCTGGAGGATGTAACTCGCTGCGGAACCCAACAACTGTGGACACCGCTTAACCTCTTCAAACAGGAGGGTATGGGCATATAGCACGGTGTGCCTTGTCTTACAAGTGAGCCAGGTGAGAAAAAGGTCCGTGTGCTACATTTCATATGCAGTAAACGTTGAGAAGTAGAAGGTATAGAAGAGTAGGGGAAGGTTCAGGCAGTGGCGTCACTAGGGTTGGTGTCACCTGGTGCGGTAAAACATGGTGTCACCCCCCCCCCAATATTTTTTCCCCCAAAAACACTGCATATAATGGCAATAGTAATGCTGTTAAAAACTATAAAGCAACTAGCAGATTTAAATAACAATATATGAAAAAAATTATAAATTCCCCCAGGAAATAACAACCCATAGGATCAGTGCCAGTATCTGCAATAACAATCCCCAGCATTACTGTTAGTTTCCACAATAATGATCCCCAACATTACTGTCAGTTTCAGCAATAATAATCCCCCAGCAGTGGCGACTGGTGCTCATAAAATACAGCCACTGTGCAATCAAACGCAGCCACTGTGCCCATCAATTGCAGCCACTGTGCCCATCAAATGCCACCATTGTGCACCCCACCTGCCCGCTGTCTGACCGGCACTTACCCCATCTTGCTGGTGGGTCAGGCAGTGGCGAGCTGTGTCCTCCGTGTGTCTCGTCTTCTTGCTAGGTGTCCAGTAGCAGCGCCTGTCCTTTCAGCCAATCAGGTGACGGATATCAGACCTATCGGGCTAATTAACACTGGCCACTAATTTAGCACAAGGGGGTTAATTAACACTGCCATTGATCATTAATGCAGTGGTGGCCACTGTTAATTAACCCCTTTGTGCTTTATTACTGGTCAGCGTTAATTAACCACTTTGTATTACAGCACTGGCCACTAATGCAGCACAAAGGGGTTAATTAACTGCTACTTGTCACTAATGCATTAGAGATCAATGGTATTCATTAACACCTTGTGCTGAATTAGTGGCCAGTGTCAGTACATTAACCCCTTCATGCTACACTTTACTGGCTAATGGCAGTGTTAGTTAATTAAACCCCACTGCCAAAACCCACCACAGTTCTCAAGACAGTAAGGCCCCTTTCACACTGGGGCGGTTTGCAGGCGCTATTTTGCTAAAAATAGCGCCTGCAAACCGAGCCTAAACAGCGGCTCCATTCTCTCCAATGTGAAAGCCCCGAGGGCTTTCACACTGGAGCGGTGCGCTAGCAGGACGGTAAAAAAAGTCCTGCTAGCCGCATCTTTGGAGCGGTGAGAGGAGCGGTGTGTTTACCGCTCCTCCACCGCTCCTTCCCATTGAAATGCATGGGATACTGCGGTAATACCGCCCGCAAACCGCGGCTGTAGCCGCGGTTTGCGGGTGGTATTAACCCTTTATTGCCCGCTAGTGGGGGTTAAAACCGCACCGCTAGCGGCCGAATAGCTCAACAATCCCGACGGTATAGCGCCGCTAAAAATAGCAGCGCTATACCGCCACCGCCCCCACCGCTCCAGTGTGAAACCAGCCTAACCAGTCCAGTCAGTGCACTGGAAAAGTGCTGAGTCACTGCAACATTACACAGAGCAGAATATATGTTGCATACCTCCCAACTAGTTAAAGTCCCACTGTGGGACATTGATGATCTCCCCTCTCCCCTGCAATCGAAAGTTGGACTTGACAACAAAAGTTGTGGAGGGGGGGGGCGCATTTAACCGCTGACATGCCGCAAATTTCACCACAAATACAGCTCTCGCGGGAATGCGGGAAGGAGGGGCCTGTGCGGGAGAAACCCGCGGAATCCGTGCCTGTTGGGAGGTATGATGTTGTATGTCTGTCACTGCTCACTTACCTAATCCCAGCAACATGCACGCTTCCTCGCGGTGCCTCTCTCTCTTCCTGTCTCAGCCTCTGAATGATATCATGACAGAGGCGGGGACTAGAAATGATCTCTCCGGCGGAGTTCACTCCTGAGAAGTGTATGTAATGAATGTCTTCTAGTGCCGAGGGCAGGAGGCACACGGGGAGCCTTCCTGCACTCGGCACCCCGCTGCAGCTCTGCAAGGGCACTTTGCAGGGTCTGACTTTAGCAGTGATTTCTGTACCGATGTACATGATGTTAAACTGCCATCGGGCAGACTTTAGCCGGCACTGCCCGCACACTCATCTCTTACCGCCCCCCCTCCTGCTCTTGGTGTCACCCCTCTGGCGGGTGTCACCCAGGTGCGGCCCGCACTCCCCGCACCCCGTTAGCAACGCCTCTGGGTTCAGGTACTCGCCTGGTCTTCTTCACTAAGATGCCTTCTCCCCATTTAGATGGACAGCTTGGGATCCCCTCTCTGGACATAGGCCCGAGCCAGACTAGCTGGGCCTACTATGTAGCGATGCAGCCTTAGGCCAACGTGGCCCCGAGACCAAGACCACACACATATACCTTGTGCCCAGAGGGGCGCGAGGCGAAGACGGACCCCAAACAATGGCGTCTGCCCCTTAAGTATCCCCTCCCAGCAGGCACAGCGGGTTCACCACTCCCACTATACCACTGCCGAGAAGGGCCACTCAATGCACCATGATCTGCCCATGTTCCAACAGGTGCCTGAGGTGGTAACACCACCTACAGGCAAAAAGGGAAATCACTACCAGGCAAACCATAACTGAGACAGAGGCGAATTTAAATATAATCATCAACCATCTGAGCCCATCTACTGGCTCGGATATCCCTTTAAATTTGAATAGCGTCCCAACCATTTTTGATGGGCGCTACATGAGTTTGAAAATCTTTTTTTTTTTTTTTTTTTACAGAATTCTGTTTGAAATATATTTATGGTGGCCCCAGAGCTCTTCCATAGTTTTTGCTTATAATACAATATATTATTATTATTATTTTTTTTTTGCAGATATCTAGTTACCAGCAAAGCTTAAAAAAAATGCACTAGTGGCATTACTAACACAAATTTTACAGCGTGGGTTGACTAGTGTTTCCATCATAAGCTGCCTATTAGACTAAAACATTTTTACCAAATTCTGTAATCACTTTTAAAACCAGTACAAGCAATGAAAACGCACTCCTACACTTGTACATGTTGCAGCAGGGAGTTATAAAAGTTAACACTTTTTTGTACTTAGACAGGATATCTGTAGAATTCTCTAGAAATAGCCTCTGAGCTAGGGATGAGCTCGGTGTTCGAGTCGAACATACGTTCGACTCGAACATCGGCTGTTCGATCGTTCGCAGAACAACGAACGATTTGGGCCGTTCGCGCCTAATTCGCGGCCCACAATGCACTACGCCATCGCAGTGTCATCCAGGCGCTGTGATTGGCCAAGCATGCACTGTGACCCCACATGCTTGGCCAATCACAGCGCCGGCAGCGAGGAGAGCAATGATTGGCCACAGGCAGGATGCCTTTGGCCAATTATTGCTGAGGGTGTTTAGTACACCCCCACACTATAAAAGGCCGCCAGCACGGCGGCCTAGTGTAGTGTGTTCCGGAGCAGGGAAAGAGAAGCATAGGCAGGGACAGTGAAATTTTTTTTTTCTTGCTTAACCTGGATTCCTTTAGTTTAGGGAAAGAAGGCTAGGTAGGGAGAGTGTCAGTCTGTTTTACTGTGCTAAACCTTGTTTGTAGGGACAGGGAAGGACAGTGAGGGAAATTCTCATTGTGCTATACTGTGCTAAAGCATTCCTCATCAACCATCTTTAAAAAAAAAAAATTATAGGGACAGAAAACTATAGGTAGGGAGAGTGTCAGTGTGTTTTACTGTGCTAAACCTTGTTTGTAGGGACAGGGAAGGACAGTGAGGGAAATTCTCATTGTGCTATATTGTGCTAAAGCATTCCTCATCAACCATCTTTAAAAAAAAAAAATTTATAGGGACAGAAAACTATAGGTAGGGAGAGTGTCAGTGTGTTTTACTGTGCTAAACCTTGTTTGTAGGGACAGGGAAGGACAGTGAGGGAAATTCTCATTGTGCTATACTGTGCTAAAGCATTCCTCATCAACCATCTTTTAAAAAACAAAAATTATAGGGACAGAAAACTATAGGTAGGGAGAGTGTCAGTGTGTTTTACTGTGCTAAACCT
This sequence comes from Rana muscosa, assembly GCA_029206835.1. Taxonomy (NCBI): domain Eukaryota; kingdom Metazoa; phylum Chordata; class Amphibia; order Anura; family Ranidae; genus Rana; species Rana muscosa. The sequence continues at coordinate 219,250,181 of CM055128.1, forward strand.
TGTTTGTAGGGACAGGGAAGGACAGTGAGGGAAATTCTCATTGTGCTATACTGTGCTAAAGCATTCCTCATCAACCATCTTTAAAAAAACATTTTTTATAGGGACAGAAAACTATAGGTAGGGAGAGTGTCAGTGTGTTTTACTGTGCTAAACCTTGTTTGTAGGGACAGGCAAGGACAGTGAGGGAAATTCTCATTGTGCTATACTGTGCTAAAGCATTCCTCATCAACCATCTTTAAAAAAAATTTTTTTATAGGGACAGAAAACTATAGGTAGGGAGAGTGTCAGTGTGTTTTACTGTGCTAAACCTTGTTTGTAGGGACAGGGAAGGACAGTGAGGGAAATTCTCATTGTGCTATACTGTGCTAAAGCATTCCTCATCAACCATCTTTAAAAAAACATTTTTTATAGGGACAGAAAACTATAGGTAGGGAGAGTGTCAGTGTGTTTTACTGTGCTAAACCTTGTTTGTAGGGACAGGGAAGGACAGTGAGGGAAATTCTCATTGTGCTATACTGTGCTAAAGCATTCCTCATCAACCATCTTTAAAAAAAAAAAAATTTATAGGGACAGAAAACTATAGGTAGGGAGAGTGTCAGTGTGTTTTACTGTGCTAAACCTTGTTTGTAGGGACAGGGAAGGACAGTGAGGGAAATTCTCATTGTGCTATACTGTGCTAAAGCATTCCTCATCAACCATCTTTAAAAAAAAAAAAATTATAGGGACAGAAAACTATAGGTAGGGAGAGTGTCAGTGTGTTTTACTGTGCTAAACCTTGTTTGTAGGGACAGGGAAGGACAGTGAGGGAAATTCTCATTGTGCTATACTGTGCTAAAGCATTCCTCATCAACCATCTTTAAAAAAAAATTTTTTATAGGGACAGAAAACTATAGGTAGGGAGAGTGTCAGTGTGTTTTACTGTGCTAAACCTTGTTTGTAGGGACAGGGAAGGACAGTGAGGGAAATTCTCATTGTGCTATACTGTGCTAAAGCATTCCTCATCAACCATCTTTAAAAAAAAAAAAATTATAGGGACAGAAAACTATAGGTAGGGAGAGTGTCAGTGTGTTTTACTGTGCTAAACCTTGTTTGTAGGGACAGGGAAGGACAGTGAGGGAAATTCTCATTGTGCTATACTGTGCTAAAGCATTCCTCATCAACCATCTTTAAAAAAACATTTTTTATAGGGACAGAAAACTATAGGTAGGGAGAGTGTCAGTGTGTTTTACTGTGCTAAACCTTGTTTGTAGGGACAGGGAAGGACAGTGAGGGAAATTCTCATTGTGCTATACTGTGCTAAAGCATTCCTCATCAACCATCTTTAAAAAAAAAAATTTTTATAGGGACAGAAAACTATAGGTAGGGAGAGTGTCAGTGTGTTTTACTGTGCTAAACCTTGTTTGTAGGGACAGGGAAGGACAGTGAGGGAAATTCTCATTGTGCTATACTGTGCTAAAGCATTCCTCATCAACCATCTTTAAAAAAACATTTTTTATAGGGACAGAAAACTATAGGTAGGGAGAGTGTCAGTGTGTTTTACTGTGCTAAACCTTGTTTGTAGGGACAGGGAAGGACAGTGAGGGAAATTCTCATTGTGCTATACTGTGCTAAAGCATTCCTCATCAACCATCTTTAAAAAAACATTTTTTATAGGGACAGAAAACTATAGGTAGTGTGAGGGGGTTAGCTCGGCAGCGGGTGTGTGTGACCCCCGGGATGGGCTCCCCACACAAAACAGGCCCAGCAAACGGAGGTTGTGGTTTTCAAAATCAAAAAGGTGCGGTTTATTTTCTATTTACAGTGACAAAACACAGCAAAGCAAAAGAAACATAACCAAAATAAATCCTGGTCAAGTTGACCTCTGACTAAACATACAGGTTTCCTAACTAACAACTGGGATCAGCCTAGTGCTGTCCTAGTCCCTAAGTCCCTGGTTTAGTAAAAGTCCAAACAAATAGCCACACAGGCTTTGCCTCACCGCACAGGGGTTCACTCTCCCTAGACAGTCCACACAGGTCTGGTTCCAGGCATGAGCTAACATCTAATGAAGCTGGGAGTTCTTATAGAGGCCTAAATGAGCTGACAAGGTTCAGCTGGTCTCCTCATCTCTGTCTGCACGACGCCCCACACTCTCCCTAGAGGTATGAGTCATCCATGAGCCCACTAGCCTTAGCTGGGCCTATACAACTCTCCACCTAGTTGTATAAGTCAGCGTAAAGCCTGAATCTGGGCGAAATATATCTACCCCCCTGGATGCAACCAGGTGACTTTACCTTCCTGCTGTCACATACCCCCCCCTCTTGTTTTAACCTCGGGGTTGGAACACCAGCAATCAGGCATTCATGTACTCGAGACAAAGCATCCACATTCCCCATTTGAACGCCAGGGCGATGCTTTACTGTGAAGTTGAATTCCTGGAGGGCCAGGAACCACCTATTCACTCTTCTATTTGTTTCCTTGTTTTGAGCCATCCACTTTAACGGAGCGTGATCCGTAACCATGTCAAAGTGCCTACCTAGCAGGTAGTACCGAAGGGAATCTAGAGCCCACTTCACCGCTAAACACTCCTTTTCAACGGTGGCGTAATTTACCTCATGGGACTTCAATTTCCTGCTGAGGTAAATGACTGGGTGCTCTTCCCCGTTCCAGACCTGGGACAATACTGCTCCTAACCCCACATCTGACGCATCACTTTGTACGACAAAGTCTTTAGAGAAGTCGGGTGAGTACAACACTGGCTGGCTACATAAGGCTTGTTTCAAGAATTGGAATGCTGCCTCAGCCTCGGGGGTCCATTTAATCATGACCGACCCTTTCCCCTTCGTCAGGTTGGTTAGGGGCACAGCCTTAGAAGCAAAGTGGGGAATGAATCGCCGATAATACCCAGCGATTCCCAGAAAGGCTCGTACCTGCTTCTTGCTGTTGGGACGTGGCCAACTCTGGATGGCCTCGACTTTGTTGAGTTGGGGTTTTATTACTCCCCTCCCAATGGTGTACCCAAGATATTTGGCCTCCTCCTGCCCAATGGTACACTTCTTGGGGTTAGCCGTAAACCCCGCTTCCCGAACAGAGTCCAGGACTGCTTGCACTTTTGGCAGATGTGAGGCCCAATCTGTGCTATGGACAATTACGTCATCCAGGTAAGCCGCAGCATACTTCCGATGGGGCCTCAGCATCTGGTCCATTTTCCGGCGCATTCTGTAACCCGAACGGCATTCTTTTATATTGGAACGCCCCGTCTGGGGTTACAAATGCGGTTTTCTCTTTGGCCGACTTGGCCAGGGGGATTTGCCAATACCCTTTTGTGAGGTCAAGAGTCGTCATGTATCGGGCTGTTCCCAGCCGGTCGATCAACTCATCTATACGTGGCATGGGGTAGGTGTCAAATTTTGTAACTTTGTTCAACTGACGAAAATCGTTACAAAATCGCCAGCTCCCATCCGGTTTAGGCACCAACACGATGGGACTAGACCAATCACTTTGGGACTCCTCTATCACCCCTAAGTTCAGCATTTTCTGTACTTCCTCCCGTATTGCCTCCCGTCGAGCCTCTGGGATCCGATAGGGTTTTAACTTCACCCTTTCACCGGGCGGGGTAATGATGTCATGCTCTACCCCAGATGTTTGTCCCGGCAGCTCAGAGAATACCTCCTTGTTGCGAAGCACAAACTCCTTAACCTCCTGTTGTTGGGGTTGTGACAAGGTGGCTGCTATTCCAACCTCAGGAATCACGCAACCAGTTTGAGCTGGTGACCAAGTGTCTGCGACTAGGGACTCTCTATCCCTCCAGGCTTTCAACAGATTAACGTGATAGATCTGTTCGGGCTTTCGCCTTCCTGGTTGTCTGACCTTGTAATTCACTTCGCTCACTTTTTCCATTATCTCGTAGGGGCCTTGCCATTTGGCAAGGAATTTACTTTCAACCGTAGGGACAAGTACCAATATCCTATCCCCCGGGGAAAAGGTACGGGTCTTGGCTCCACGGTTGTACACTCTCTGCTGTGCCAACTGCGCTTGGGCCAAATGTTCCTTCACGATGGGCATTACCTGTGCAATTCGATCTTGCATCAGGGCGACATGCTCAATCACACTCCTGTGGGGAGAACTCTCACTTTCCCAAGTTTCCTTGGCAATATCCAACAGCCCTCTTGGGTGTCTCCCATACAGTAACTCAAAGGGGGAGAATCCCGTAGAGGATTGGGGCACCTCCCTAATAGCAAACATCAAATAAGGAAGTAAACAGTCCCAATCCTTTCCATCTCTATCCACCACTTTCTTCAACATTTGTTTTAGGGTTTTGTTGAATCTTTCAACCAGCCCATCGGTTTGGGGGTGATACACAGACGTACGCAATTGCGTCACTTTGAACAATTTACACAGCTCTTTCATAACCCGGGACATAAAGGGTGTACCTTGGTCCGTAAGCAGTTCTTTACAAATACCCACCCGGCTAAAAACAAGAGATAGCTCTTTGGCTATGGTTTTGGCCGAGGTATTTCGGAGAGGGATCGCTTCTGGATAACGGGTGGCATAGTCCATTATAACTAATATGTACTGGTGCCCCCTAGCGGACTTGATTATAGGACCTACCAAATCCATGGCGATCCTCTCAAACGGGACCTCAATGATGGGTAGAGGGACCAGCGGGCTACGGAAATGTGGCATCGGGGCCAACCTCTGACACACAGGGCAGGAGGAACAATAATTTTCTACGTCCTTCATCACCCCCGGCCAATAGAATCTCTGTAATACCCTCTCTCGGGTTTTCTCTGTCCCCAGATGACCTCCAAGAATGTGCCCATGGGCCAACTCCAACACCAACTTCCTGTAAGGTTTGGGCACCACAAGCTGCTCAACGGTTTCTTCTGCCCTTTTTGCCACCCGATACAGTAGGTCCTTCTCTACGCTGAAGTATGGGTAAGTGCAGGTATTATCTGGGTTCACTAACTCGCCATCTATTTTCACTACGTTTTCCCGTGCCTTTATTAGGGCGGGGTCTTTCAACTGTTCTGTGGCAAAGTTTTCCCTGTGAACCTCAAGATCAGAAAACTCCACAGACGGTAGGTTTTCGTCTGAGGAGGTGGGCTCCTCTCCAGTTTCTTGAGTCTCCCCTGCCAATACTGATAAGGGAAATTCCGGAGAGTCCTCACCACTCTCAGGGGAGTTCTGGCTATCACATTCCTGGTACATAGGGGCACCAGTGAGGGGCTCAGGATCATCCCACAGTTCCCAGAACTTCGGAAAATCCCTTCCCACAATGGCGTCATGCGGTAACTGAGATACTAAGCCCACTGGATGAGAGAGGGTACCTTTGGGGGTCTCGAAACACACTGTAGTCACTGGATACTCTCGGGTGTCCCCATGCACACAAATAACAGCTACCTTGCTATTCCCAGAGACCTCTGTTTTAACTAACTCAGCCTTTATCAGGGTCACAAGGCTACCTGAATCTAGCAATACCACAACATTTCTACCATTAACACACATTTTGCATAAATGTTTCTCAGTTCCTCGAATGGCAGTGCATGCGACTGTCGCACACAGCGACTGACGTCTGCCCGTCAGAAAGTCACACTGCATGGGTTCCTCCACAACCGGGCAATTGGCTGCAATATGTCCCGCTTGCCGGCAGCGGTAGCAAACGATCCTTCTTGCCGCCTCTTGAGCCGCTGATTTCCCAGGCTGTTCTCGCCAAACTTGGGGTAGAGCTCCCACCCTCTCACTCTCTCCACCCTCACCCCTTGGAATCCTCTTATCCGCCCCTGGGGATGGTCTGGTCTTAGGGTGGAAAGTCCGAGTGTCTCTGGAAGAGGCCGTCAGGTTCTCTGTAGCCAAGTATTTCTCCACACGATCCACAAGACCATCGGCCGTCTCTGGGTCTCCATGGCTTACCCACTTTTGGATGGCAGTAGGAAGAGCTCTCAAAAACCGATCCATTACAACACGTTCCACAATCTTTGGTGCGGACAAAGTCTCTGGCTGTAGCCACTTTCTGCTCAGGTGAATGAGATCATACATTTGAGACCTGGGGGGTTTTCCAAGCTGGAAAGTCCAGTTATGCACACGCTGAGCCCGGACAGCCTGGGTGACACCCAGCCTTGCCAATATTTCAGCTTTTAGCATCACATAGTCTTTTGCTTGGTTAGGCTCTAGGTCATAGTAAGCTTTCTGCGATTCACCAGTTAACAGAGGAGCCACCAGTCCAGCCCACTGCTCCTCAGGCCACTTTTCTCTTTCAGCGGTCCTTTCAAATGTGGTCAAAAATACCTCTGGATCATCCTCTCCAGTCATTTTTGTCAATAAACGACTCACCCCAAAGGACGCGGTATTAGTGGGACGGCTTTCCTCACTGGTCTGCGGACGTTGCTGCATTACTGCTTCCATCTGTTGTTGTAGTCTCTGCTCTTGCTTCTGCAACAGGTCTATGAAGCGGGCCTCAGATTGCTGCTGGGCTCGTTGCTGAGCCTCCAGACTCTGTTGCAAAGTTGCGTTTGTCTGCTGCTGGGCTGCAAGGCTCTGTTGTTGAGCTGCAAGGCTCTTTTGCAAACCTGCATTTGTCTGCTGTTGATTGGCATTTGCTAGAGCCAGCTGCTTCAGTATCTCCTCCATGCTGGCTTAAAAAAAAACTGCCACTGGTTCTCCACCAACTGTGAGGGGGTTAGCTCGGCAGCGGGTGTGTGTGACCCCCGGGATGGGCTCCCCACACAAAACAGGCCCAGCAAACGGAGGTTGTGGTTTTCAAAATCAAAAAGGTGCGGTTTATTTTCTATTTACAGTGACAAAACACAGCAAAGCAAAAGAAACATAACCAAAATAAATCCTGGTCAAGTTGACCTCTGACTAAACATACAGGTTTCCTAACTAACAACTGGGATCAGCCTAGTGCTGTCCTAGTCCCTAAGTCCCTGGTTTAGTAAAAGTCCAAACAAATAGCCACACAGGCTTTGCCTCACCGCACAGGGGTTCACTCTCCCTAGACAGTCCACACAGGTCTGGTTCCAGGCATGAGCTAACATCTAATGAAGCTGGGAGTTCTTATAGAGGCCTAAATGAGCTGACAAGGTTCAGCTGGTCTCCTCATCTCTGTCTGCACACCCCCACACTCTCCCTAGAGGTATGAGTCATCCATGAGCCCACTAGCCTTAGCTGGGCCTATACAACTCTCCACCTAGTTGTATAAGTCAGCGTAAAGCCTGAATCTGGGCGAAATATATCTACCCCCCTGGATGCAACCAGGTGACTTTACCTTCCTGCTGTCACAGTAGGGAGAGTGTCAGTGTGTTTTACTGTGCTAAACCTTGTTTGTAGGGACAGGGAAGGACAGTGAGGGAAATTCTCATTGTGCTATACTGTGCTAAAGCATTCCTCATCAACCATCTTTAAAAAAAAAAATTAATAGGGACAGAAAACTATAGGTAGGGAGAGTGTCAGTGTGTTTTACTGTGCTAAACCTTGTTTGTAGGGACAGGGAAGGACAGTGAGGGAAATTCTCATTGTGCTATACTGTGCTAAAGCATTCCTCATCAACCATCTTTAAAAAAAATTTTTTTTATAGGGACAGAAAACTATAGGTAGGGAGAGTGTCAGTGTGTTTTACTGTGCTAAACCTTGTTTGTAGGGACAGGGAAGGACAGTGAGGGAAATTCTCATTGTGCTATACTGTGCTAAAGCATTCCTCATCAACCATCTTTAAAAAAAAAAAAATTATAGGGACAGAAAACTATAGGTAGGGAGAGTGTCAGTGTGTTTTACTATGCTAAACCTTGTTTGTAGGGACAGGGAAGGACAGTGAGGGAAATTCTCATTGTGCTATACTGTGCTAAAGCATTCCTCATCAACCATCTTTAAAAAAACATTTTTTATAGGGACAGAAAACTATAGGTAGGGAGAGTGTCAGTGTGTTTTACTGTGCTAAACCTTGTTTGTAGGAACAGGGAAGGACAGTGAGGGAAATTCTCATTGTGCTATACTGTGCTAAAGCATTCCTCGTCAACCATCTTTAAAAAAACATTTTTTATAGGGACAGAAAACTATAGGTAGGGAGAGTGTCAGTGTGTTTTACTGTGCTAAACCTTGTTTGTAGGGACAGGGAAGGACAGTGAGGGAAATTCTCATTGTGCTATACTGTGCTAAAGCATTCCTCATCAACCATCTTTAAAAAAACATTTTTTATAGGGACAGAAAACTATAGGTAGGGAGAGTGTCAGTGTGTTTTACTGTGCTAAACCTTGTTTGTAGGGACAGGGAAGGACAGTGAGGGAAATTCTCATTGTGCTATACTGTGCTAAAGCATTCCTCATCAACCATCTTTGAAATCCTTGTTTTTTGGACAGTCAGGGAAATTGTCATTGTGCTATTCTGTGCGAAAGCAATCATCCTCAACCATATTTAGAAATCCTTAAGTAAAGGGACAGAGAAGGACACCTGAAGGTAGCCCTTATTGCTTTTTTTCCCATCTCCCTGCAGGCCATCCATTAGAATGTCTGGAAGGCAAACAAGGAGAGGCAGACAGTCAGGAGGCAATAAAAGAGGGCAAGCAGGCTCTGTGTCTGGGGGCAACAGTGCTGGTCGTGGACGCGGTGCATTGTCATCAGCACATGGCCATGGGACACGCTTGTCCTTCTTTTCGGCAGCTGGACATGTTGAGCCACATCATGCCGAAGACTTGGTAGAGTGGATGACCAAGCCCTCCTCCTCCTCCTCATCCTCTCTCACCCAGGCTCAGGGTACTGGCAAAGCAGCTGCCAAAGCGTCCTCTTCCCTGGTATCAATGTCAGACTCATCATCAGTCACTCCTTCCCTAGACCCACCATGTCCTCCTCCTGAGGAGTCCCCTGAACTGTTTGAGCACAGTGTTGGGTACATGCTCCAGGAGGATGCCCAGCGTTTCGAAGGGTCTGATGATGAAACCCAACTAGAGGAAGGCAGTAGCGTGAGAGCAGACAGAGGGGATGCTCAAGAAGGACACCAATCTGGCAGTCATGTTCCAGCAGCTGCAGCATACTGCCAGATTGGCTCCAGTGATGAGGAGGGAGGGGATGATGAGGTCACTGACTCCACGTGGGTGCCTAATAGGAGAGAGGAGGAGGAGGAGGAGGAGGAGGCACATCTCCAACGAGGCAGGATGCCCTTTGGTGGCCAGCGTAAGGGCAGTACACCGACGGAATCACACCGCAGAGCGCCGCCTGTGCAGGGCGCTGCCTCTGCCCGTCATTCAAAAAGTTCTTTGGTGTGGGCCTTTTTTGAGGCTAGTGCATCAGATCGCACAGCTGCTGTTTGCAACATATGTCTCAAGCGTATATCGCGTGGCCAAAACATCAGCCGCTTGGGTACCACATGCCTGACCAGACATATGTTGACCTGCCATGCAGCTCGTTGGCAAGCCTACCTCAAAGACCCACACCAAAGAACAAAGCGGACCTCTCCTTGCACCGCATCAGCTGGGATCTCCAACCCCACTATAACTTCAGTCCTCTCTGAAACATGCACTGAGAGGAATGAAGGTGTAGAATTAGGTGTGTCACAGCCAAGTACTTGCGGCCACTCTGCTAGCAGTACACCGACGTCCGATTCTAGCAGGCAAATTTCCTTGCCCCAGCTGCTGGACCGTCGAAAGAAGTTCACTCCCAGCCATCCACATGCCCAGCGGTTGAATGCTAGCTTGGCTAAATTGCTAGCGCTTCAACTGCTGCCTTTTCAGTTGGTAGACTCGGCCCCCTTCTGTGAGTTTGTGCAATGTGCGGTTCCTCAGTGGCAGGTTCCCAAACGCCACTTTTTCTCACGGAAGGCTATTCCGGCTCTCTACCGGCATGTGGAAGGCAATGTCTTGGCCTCGCTGGACAGGGCGGTCAGCGGTAAGGTGCATATTACCGCTGACTCATGGTCCAGCAGGCATGGACAGGGATGTTACCTTTCTTTCACGGCCCATTGGGTCACTCTTTTGGCAGCTGGGAAGGATGCAGGACAAGGTGCAGTAGTGTTGGAGGTTGTTCCACCGCCACGCCTCCAAAATGCTACTACTGGTTGTGACACACCTCTCTCCTCCACCCCTTCCTCTTCTTCTTCCTCCATGGCCTCTTCCTGTGCTTTGTCCTCTGAACCAGCGGTGCTCCGTAGGCGTTCAAGGGGCTACGCAAGTACGCAGGCAAAAAGATGCCATGCCGTGCTTGCGCTGGTGTGTTTGGGGGACAGAAGCCACACTGGGGCAGAGGTCCTGTCTGCTCTGCAGGGCCAGGCCGAGAGGTGGTTGACGCCACGCCAGCTTAAGCCAGGAATGGTGGTTTGCGACAATGGCACCAACCTCCTCTCCGCCCTCCGACAGGGACAACTGACCCATGTGCCCTGTGTGGCTCACGTCCTTAACCTGGTGGTGCAGCGGTTCTTGGGCAGGTACCCGGGCTTACAGGATGTCCTGAGGCAGGCCAGGAAAGTCTGTGTGCATTTCCGCAGATCTTATAATGCCAGTGCTCGCCTGGCTGAGCTGCAAAAGGAGTTGAACCTGCCCAAGAACCGCCTTATATGTGACATGCCCACCAGGTGGAACTCAACGTTGGCCATGCTGCAGCGGCTGCACACGCAGCAGAGGGCCATCAATGAGTACCTGTGCGACTACGGCACCAGGACAGGGTCAGGGGAGCTTGGTTTTTTTTCTCCACGCCAGTGGGGCATGCTCAGGGATGCATGCACTGTCCTGGCACCATTTGAGGGGGCCACGAGGATGGTGAGCTGTGACAGTGCATGCATCAGTGACACTGTACCTCTTGTCCACCTGTTGGAGCACACGCTGCGTGGAATAATGGACAGGGCACTTGAGGCAGAACAGAGGCAGGAAGAGGAGGACTTCCTTGCCTCTCAAGGCCCCCTTTACCCAGACAGTGTTCCTTCTGTCCCACCCATCGCACAGGAAGAGGATGAGGAGGAGGAGGAGGAGGATTGTGTCAGCATGGAGGTGGAGCCTGGCACTCAGCAGCATCAACAGCAGCAGTCTTTTAGGGATGATTTACAGTCCCAAGAAACCCGTGGACTTGTACGTGGCTGGGAGGAAGTGGCTGCGGATCATGTCGTCCTTAGTGACCCAGAGGACTCCGGACCGAATGCCTCAGCTAACCTACGCTGCATGGCCTCCCTGATCCTGCAAAGTCTGCGGAAGGATCCTCGTATTCTTCGGATCAAGGCGAGGGACCATTACTGGCTGGCCACTCTCCTTGATCCACGGTACAAGGGTAAGGTTGCGGACCTTATGTTACCGTCGCAGAGGGAGCAGAGGATGAGACAACTCCGGGAGGCCTTGCAGAAAGGTCTGTGCAACGCGTTCCCAGAGACTGGGAGGTTACAAACTCCTGGTCCTGGACAACGAGTTGCTGAGGCTTCGGCCAGTCAAAGAAGGAGCGGTGGGGAAGGTGGCCGTCTGACCGATGCGTTCAGACAATTCTTTAGTCCGCAGCCCCAAAGTATGATCGGTTCCAGCCACCATCGCCAGCGTCTGATAAACATGGTGCAGGAATATCTAGGGGCAAGGTCAGACTTGGACACCTTCCCCACCGAAAATCCTCTGGCTTACTGGGTCTTGAGGATGGATCACTGGCCAGAGCTTGCACAGTATGCAATTGAGCTACTGGCCTGTCCTGCATCCAGCGTTCTTTCGGAACGCACATTCAGTGCTGCTGGAGGATTTGTCACGGATCACAGGGTGCGCCTGTCCACCGACTCGGTTGATCGACTGACTTTCATCAAGATGAACCAGTCTTGGATCACCACCAGCTACCACACACCTGATGCTGATATAACAGACTAATTGATTTTAACATGTCACATCCCTTCAAGACTGATGCTGATGCTGAGTGCCTGTGCTGTTATGTTGACTGGCTATCCTCCTCCTCTGAGTCCTCAATGATACGATTGATGATGATAGCTTGGAAGATCATTTTTGTTTATGGGTGCCGCCACCAGTGCCTAACGCCCAATTTTTCAGCCCCTGTTTAACAGGGGCGTGTAATTACAATTTTTGAAGCAATACTTTGCAACAGGGCTCATTGCTGTGCTCCAAGTACAGTATCTGTGAGGGGTTGCAGTGTTGTGCCACCAGTGCCTAAGGCCCAATTTTTCAGCCCCTGTTTAACAGGGGCGTGTAATTACAATTTTTGAAGCAATACTTTGCAACAGGGCTCATTGCTGTGCTCCAAGTACAGTATCTGTGAGGGGTTGCAGTGTTGTGCCACCAGTGCCTAAGGCCCAATTTTTCAGCCCCTGTTCAACAGGGGCATGTAATTACAATTCTTGATCTAATAATTCACAGCAGGGCCCATTGCTGCACCCACCAAGAGTAACTCTGAGGGCTTACAGTGTTGTGGCAACGCCACCACCACCACCACCACGAAAGGCCCAATTTTTCAGCCCCTGTTCAAAAGGGGCATGTAATTACAATTCTTGATCTAATAATTCACAGCAGGGCCCATTCCTGCACCCACCAAGAGTAACTCTGAGGGCTTACAGTGTTGTGGCAACACCACCACCACCACGAAAGGCCCAATTTTTCAGCCCCTGTTCAACAGGGGCATGCAATTACAATTCTTGATCTAATAATTCACAGCAGGGCCCATTGCTGCACCCACCAAGAGTAACTGTCAGGGCTTACAGTGTTGTGGCACCAGCACCACCATCAAAGGCCCAATTTTTACTACCACTGTTCAACAATTATATGTAATTACAATTCCTGATATAATAGTTGACAGCAGGGCGTTCCAGCACCAACCAAGAGTAACTGTGAGTGCTTACAGTGTTGTGCCAACACCAACAACTAAGGGGCCTATTTCTGCAGAGTATATACGGCAGGTCCCTACTTTCAAACATCCAACTTACAAACGACTCCTACTTGCAAACGCAAGAAGACAACAGGAAGTGAGAGGAAATCTACCCCTAGGAAGGAAAATTCTCTCCTGTAAGAATTAATATGGGAGAAAGGTGTCTCCTCTGTACTGATGCTTTATCACCAATCCTTGTTTCAAGAAAAACACCACATTTCAAAAACAGTTGTCATTGGGACGGAAAGTGAGGTGAAATGTTCTGAACAGGGGCACAGACGGCAAAACAAATGTTACAGGGGTGATAACCCTTACCTATGTTTTCCAAAAAGTTTAAAAATAGATTTTTGGGCTGGAGCTACACTTAAACAATGTACCTGTTCAAAATTACAAACAGATTCTACATAAGAACAAACCTACAGTCCCTGTCTTGTATGCACCGCCTGTATACGGCTGTTCAGAGTGTAGCGCTACCCCCAGTTAAGAGAGCCGCTGATATTGATTTGGGCCCTGTAGTGCACTGCTGTCAACCCCTGGCAATCGGCTCTAACCTCCCGTGGCACAGCTGGTGATAGAGGGATAGGACCGCGTGACCGCAACTGTTGGTGACGCAGTCCTATAACAAACATACACAGAATATACTTTAAAACTCCTATTAAAGTAAGCGGAACTGACACCAAATGTACTTTACCCAGATATTTTACTGAGGCTAATGGGCAAGTAATAAACAACAGTATAACAAGTTGCAGATCCCTGCAATAAACAGTAATAAAGATAAACAGAGTAATCAGAATAATTAAGTATTGCTATGCAACTCTAGCGCTGCCCTTTTACAGCTACTTCCCCTCATGGGTAGACTAACACCCAGCAATGTCTACCTATCCAGTCAGGCCTGACTGATCTAAATGGAAGTTCAGTGAAACAATATTTGCTAGCAATCTCTCGGTGGTGCACTTGAAGAACAACTTTGTAATCCCAACGAATAGTAAAGATAAAGTATCTGTCTTTAAACAGCTCTCACCACCTGGACAAGTCCAAGTCCGTTTCCTCCATCGATTCGTCTAGGAACAGGAATCCACCGACATCCAAGTCTTCAATCCTTCTGGTGTACTGCAGCAAGGAGGATTAGATGTCTCTAAGGCTCTGCTAGGCTGGCAGAGGGCTCTTTGGAAAGGAGCACACGGCCCGGGCTTCAGGCCTTGTGCACACAGCAGTTCAGCACAGACATCCTCTTGCTAGGAGAGGGGGGTCCAAAGAGGCCGACCAAAACTCCGCCTCCCCTTTATAAAGTCTGCCCCAGCAGTCTCTGTTCTGGAGCAATGCACCCTGGGTGCTGCAAGATGTACTGGGAGATGTAGTCTCTCTCTCCTCTGCTTTCACTTCCATAATGTCTCTTTACTTCCTCCCGACTCACCTCTCACCTGGAACTTCTTGTCTCTCTGCATTAAAGGGGAACACCCCGCTACACACTCCCCCACTTGAACTCTTTGGTCCCCAAAGATAAACTTCAACAAATACTGTTTACCATTTTGGACAATGTCGAGCATGATGTTGGCATAGGGAATTCCCACCAAAACTTTGGGATGGAACTCTCTTGCCCACAGGTCACACTACCATGAGTGGCCTGCCTAACTGTGCCAGAGAGTGAGCTGGGGTTGCCCTCCACCAAATGGACGGTGGAAGGATCAGGTTGTTCAACACTTCTCCTAGCCGTTAGAACAGAGTCCTCTGAGCTCGTCCCCATTTGGGGGTAAGTTAGTTTCTTGGGAGGCCTGATGACTCTGCGAGCCCTCTGCTCTCTTGGTGCTTCTGACTCTGGCACCACAGGCTCTTCTTCAGGAGTAAGTTCAGGTAACATTGCTGGTTCTGGAACCTCTCTAGAGTCCTCATCTGCGCAAGTGTTAGGAACATCTTCCCAGTAATCAGCTGAGGGACTGAAGGGTATGAATTCAGTAGCCTCCGGATTCAGCGTTGCATCTGGGGTATCCCCTCCATTTGGGAGATCTATGGCGGACGTTCCCAGAGTCGAGGGAGGCCACAGCCAGTCCAGTTCTCCACCTTCTTCTGTACTCAATTGGGAGGCCTCCCCATCTTTGGCTCGAGAGGTCTGGGACCGAGTGTTCGGCCTAGGAATATCCAGGATAGAGGCCGGTTCAGGGGAGTCTCTCACGGGAGGTATTCTGACTGCCTCAGCAAGTGGGAGCAGGTGGTTCCGATGCCACGTCTTCAGTGGACCCACCTTTCCTTCTGGCTTTAGTTTGTAGACAGGCAAACCGGGCAACTTCCTACAGACAACATAGGGCTCAGATCTCCACCTGTCGGCAAGCTTGTGTTTTCCAGGGACCCCAGATTGCGTAGCAGTACTCGGTCCCCGGGCTGCAGATCTTGCACTCGAACCTTCAGATCAAAATTTCTCTTGTTGCGGGCCCCCCTTTGATCCGAAGCCGCCTGGGCTTGTTCATAGGCCACCTGCAAGCTACGTCTAAGTCTGTCCACGTATCCCTTGTGGGATGTAGCTGAGGTATTGTCTATAGAAGTGCCAAAGGCCAGGTCCACAGGTAGCCTTGCTTCTCTCCCAAACATAAGTCGATAAGGGGAGTAGCCAGTGGCGTCACTTGTGGTACAGTTATAGGCATGTACTAGGGCTGATATGTGCTGACTCCAGTGTTGCTTCTTCTCTGTTTCTAAGGTTCCCAACATGTTGAGCAGGGTCCGGTTAAATCTCTCCGGCTGAGCATCTCCTTGTGGGTGGTAAGGCGTGGTTCTGGTCTTCTTTATTCCTAATGAATCCAAAAGTCTTCGGATCAACCGACTCTCAAAGTCCCTTCCTTGATCTGAGTGGAGTCTCTGTGGTAGTCCGTAATGGACAAAATACTTCTCCATAAGTATCTTGGCCACGGTGGATGCCTTCTGGTCTTTGGTTGGGAAAGCTTGAGCATAGCGGGTGAAATGGTCGGTTATTACCAGAACATTCCCCAATCCACTCAGGTCGGGTTCGAGGCAGAGAAAGTCAATGCATACCAGATCCATTGGGCCTTGACTCTGTAAGTGGCCCATTGGGGCAGCTTGATGGGGTAGGGTCTTTCTCTGAATGCATCGTGCACAGGAATGGCAATACTCCTTTACTTCTGCCCTCATGCAGGGCCAATAGAACCGATTTCTGACAAGCTGGAAGGTCCTTTCTGCCCCTAGGTGACCATGATGGTCATGCAGGGCAATTAGTACAGTCTCTCGGTGCTTCTCTGGAAGAAATAACTGCCACTTATCTTCTGAGTCATCAGAGGGGCCCCTTCGGTAGACCACTCCCTGATGTACCTGTAGCCTGTCCAATTCCTTCCTCAACAGGCGAGCCTCCTTTGAGGGGTGATGTAGGAATTTGTTGGGATCCTGATTCTCCAGGGCTTCGAGGACCAATCTCCCCATGGGGTCTTCCAATTGGTCACACCTCAACTCCTTCTTGGACAGTCTCGGTAGGTTGTCTTCCTCCAGTTGAGTTACCCCACAATAGTGTTTGGGGACTCCTACCATGGTAACCCCTATTTCTTCTGCTCTGGAGCCTCCTCTGGCTTGGAATTCAGCCCCTTGACAAAGGGCCCGCACCCCGTCCGGTGCCACTTGGGTCCAATCTTCCCAGTCATTTGTCGTGGCATGAGACCTCCGGGACAGGGCATCTGCATCCCTATTTCCGGCTCCTGGTCTGTACTTCAGACTGAAGTTGAATCCAGACAATGCGGCCAACCACCTGTGTCCGGTGGCATCTAGTTTCGCGGTGGTGAAGAGGTAGGTCAGGGGGTTGTTGTCTGTCTTCACAGTAAACTCTGCCCCATACAAGTAGTCTTTTAGCTTGTCTACTACCGCCCATTTGAGGGCCAGGAATTCCAGCTTATGAGTGGGGTAATTCTTTTCTGAGGGGGTCAGGCTCCTGCTCACATAGGCCACTGGTCGCAGTTGTCCTTCATGTTCTTGGTAGAGTACACCACCTAGACTGTAAAGGTATGTACTTACCGAGGCCGAGATGCCGAGAGTGGTTCACCTTTGCGACTTGACGCACTCCACCCCCTGGAGTTGAGACAGGGAGTGGATGGCGAGAAGCGGCACCGGCTACCGGCAGGTGGTGGGTACTTTTAGACGGTCCGGTAGTGTTGAGTAGACTGAAGAAACAGGCTTCCAGCGGGAACTAGTCGGATTGGTAAAGTTCAAACAGCAGGAGATAATGGAAGCCGGTGCAGGTTGAGTCCGGGTTGCAATTGCAAGGTAACAGTCCCGGCTGGGGGTCTAGCACAGTAAAAGGCAACAAGTCCAGAGAATACCGGGAACCAGGCAGGAGTTCAAAGGAAACGCGGAAGTCCAAAAGGTACAAACAGGAGGTCAAGAATTGTAGACAAGCAGCGGATCCGAGTCACAGGCCGAGGGTCAAACACAGGAGAAGGCAGAAGTCCGTATAGCAAGCCGAGGGTCAGGTCCAGGAGAGAGATCAGAGGAGTCAAGCCAGTCCGGGTCACAAGGAGATTTTCAAGATAGTTTTCCAGAGTCTTGGGTATACAGGAAAGCTGACAAACCAGCAACTTGTCAGTGCAACTGGATCTCTTTAAATAGGCCCGCCTGGATTCCTATTGGTGCGCCGCCGCGCATGCGCGCGCGCCGCTGCGTCGGCGCGCGCACCCGAGGACGTAGAAGCGCCGTCCCGCGCACGCGCATGCGCCGAAGCATCATTCCGCCGCGCGTGCGCATTGGGCGCTGATTGGCGCCGTTGGACGGATTTCCCTGACAGTGCCCCCCTCCTAGGGGCGGACTCCGGACGCCCAGACTAGACATCAACTCGGGATGTTCCTGGTGAAAGACTCTAATTAGGCGGGGAGCATGTAGGTTCCTAGATGGTTCCCAAGAGTTGTCCTCTGGGGGATACCCCTTCCATTTGATTAAATACTGCAACTGCCTGCCTCTTTTCCTGCAGCCCAAGATAGATTCCACCACATACTCATCTTCACCATCAACCTCCACAGGTGGAGGAGGTGGCTCATCCCTTCCCGGGAAGGAGCTGGAGACTACTGGTTTCAACAGAGACGTGTGGAAGACCGGGTGTATCCTGTAGGAGTCGGGCAGTGCCAATTCAAAGGCCACAGGGTTGATTACTCGCTTGATTTTAAAAGGGCCTATAAATCTTGGTCCCAATTTCCGTGAAGGGATCGGTAATTTGAGGTTGGTGGCGGAGAGCCATACTTCCTCCCCAACTTTGAAGACTGGATTTTCCTTCCTACCCTTGTCATAGTATCTCTTGTAAGACTCCTGGGCGTTTTGCATCATTTCCTGGAGTCTCAGAAAATTAGATTGAACAAAGGCTATCCGATCTTGAACAGCAGGAACAGAGCTCTCCGGAATGTCATCAGGGAGGAAGGAAGGATGGAAGCCAAAGTTGGCCCAAAAAGGAGTTTGACTGGTGGCTGAATGCACCGAGTTGTTATATGCAAATTCAGCGTAGGATAATAGGGAGGACCAATCGTCTTGTGAGGCTGAGCAAAAACAACGGAGATATTGTTCTAGGGTTTGATTGGTTCTCTCTGTCTGTCCGTTGCTCTGGGGGTGATATGCCGATGATAGGCAAATCTTGACTTCTAAAGATTTGCAAAGTTCCTTCCAGAATTTCGACGTGAATTGAACGCCTCTGTCAGAGGTGATGCTCTTAGGCACCCCATGGAGCCTGATTATCTCCTGAAAGAAGGCTTTGGCTGTATCTGCAGCAGAGGGGGTACCGATCATGGGCACGAAGTGTGCCATTTTGGAGAGGCGGTCAATTACGACCAGAATCGTGGTAAAACCTCCAGAGGGCGGTAGATCTACAATGAAGTCCATGGACACATCTGCCCACGGACGTTCAGGGATAGGCAAAGGTTTGAGTAGTCCCCAACTCTTGGTTTTGGGTCCCTTATACCGTTGGCAACGGGTACAGGAGGCAACATAGGACTTGCAATCTTGTCTCCAACCAGGCCACCAGAAGGAGCGAGAGATTAGTTCCATGGTTTTTTTGGTTCCAAAGTGACCAGCTAGTTTGTGGTCGTGGAAAGTTTTCAGAATCAGTTGCCTTGTTTCCAGAGGGACGAAGACTTTACCTTGGGACCAGAGCAAGTCATTATGCTTCTCTAGGGAAGAGGTTACTTGGTCAGGACAATGCTTAGAGGCGGCTTTTATGGAAGTTAGTAGATCAGCCTGTGGAATGAGCAGAAAGTTTTGTGCTGATAGGATGGTACTTGGTTCCTCTGCTTGAGGGGTCTCGGGAAACATCCTAGAGAGTGCATCCGCCTTCACGTTCTTGGAACCGGGCCTATAAGAGATATGAAAGTTAAACCTGGTGAAGAAGAGGGCCCATCGGGCTTGTCTGGGTCGAAGACGTTTTGCTGTTCTCAGATATTCTAGATTCTTATGATCCGTGAATATCATGACAGGGTGAGGGGCTCCCTCCAGAAGGTATCGCCATTCTTCCAGGGCGAATTTGATAGCTAATAGTTCCCGGTCTCCGACGTCATAATTACGTTCTGGAGAAGTTAATTTACGAGAGGCAAAGGCTACTGGATGAAGAAGGGATTTGGGGCCCTGCCTTTGAGAGAGGATGGCCCCAGTGGCTGACTCTGAAGCATCTACTTCCAGAGTAAATGGCAGTAGCGGATCTGGATGCTTCAATACAGGTGCCGATGTGAATGCATTTTTTAGTTTATCGAAGGCATCCTGAGCTTCCGGTGACCAGTGAAAGCGGTAGCCCTGGCGTGTCAGTTGGGTTATAGGTGCCACAATAGAGGAGAACCCCACAATGAACCTCCTGTAGAAGTTGGCGAAACCTATAAACCGTTGTACCCCTTTCTTGTCTGTTGGGGCTGGCCATTCCTGGATAGCTTTGACTTTCTGCGGGTCCATTGCGACCCCATTGGTAGAAATAATAAATCCCAAAAATTGCACAGTGGTTTTCTCAAAGTCACATTTCTCGGCCTTGAGGTAAAGTCTATGTTCTCGGAGAATAGTGAGGACCTTGATGACATGGATTCGGTGCAGTTCAAGGGAGGACGAAAAAATAAGAATATCATCTAAGTAGACTACTAGGAAGTCGTCCAAGTGTTCACGGAAAATGTCATTGACCAGGTGCTGGAAAGTAGCTGGGGCGTTGCAAAGCCCGAATGGCATGACCAAGTATTCAAAATGACCGAACCTAGATCTAAAAGCCGTCTTCCATTCGTCTCCAGCCCTGATCCGGATGAGGTTGTAGGCCCCTCGAAGGTCCAGTTTAGAGAAGATCCGAGCTGATCGGAATCGTTGGAACAACTCCGGGATGAGAGGAAGCGGGTATCTATTTTTAATAGTAATTTTATTTAATTCCCTATAGTCAATGCAGGGCCTCAGAGTCCCGTCTTTTTTTTCAACGAAAAAGATACCGGCACCGGCTGGGGAAGAAGAGGGGCGAATGAATTTCTTTTCCAGATTTTCCTCAATGTAAGACTTGAGGGCCTTCAACTCAGATTCGGACAAGGGAAAGATGCGGCCGAATGGAATTTTGGAGCCAGGCAGAAGGTCAATGGGACAATCGTAGGGACGATGTGGAGGTAGGCGGTCGGCCTGCTGTTTGTCGAAGACGTCCTGGAATTCTAAGTATGCTGATGGAACATGTGGTAGGTTATCCGGTTGAGGGGTTAAAGTAGCACAGACAGTGGGAAGTGCGGGAAGACAGTGTTGGGAACAATATGAAGAAGTGAAGTTAACTTCCCTTTTGGCCCAGTTTATATGAGGCTCATGTGCTTGTAACCAGGGGAGGCCCAGGATGATGGGAAACATGGGAGATGGGATGAGGTCAAATCGAAGGTATTCTTGGTGGCCTGAATCCGTGATAGCAAGGATGGGTTTTGTTTCTTGCGTAATTACCCCTGAACGAGGCAGGGATCCATCCGCCAGACGAACCTGAAGATAACGGTCCTTGGTTTGCAGAGGAAAGTGAAGTTGGGAAGCAAGTGAAGAGTCCAGAAAGCAGCTGCAGGCTCCTGAATCAATAATCGCCGGTAGGCGGGTTGCTCCTGTTGGTAGCTGTAGAGAAATGGAAAGAACAACATAAGTCTGTGGTAAGCCAGAAACTTGGTAGTTCAAAGTGTCTTTGAGGGTACACTTACTAGGTCTCACTGGGCAGCTCCGAAGGAAATGGCCAGTACCCCCGCAGTAAAGGCACAGATTGGCCTGACGTCTGCGCTGTTTTTCCTCAGGAGAAAGGGGAGGACGAACCAGACCAAGCTGCATGGGTTCAGGCTCGGGAGGAGAAGATGCTGTAGGAACTTGGATGGGTGGGTAGGCAGGAGCTGATCGGGGCAAAGTCCAGTTTGGACGGGTAGTCTGGAAACGCTCGGAACGCCGCTCCCGCAGGCGTCTGTCAAGCTGAGTGACAGACTGGATCAAATCTTCCAGAGTAGTTGGAACGCCAATCCTGGCCAGCTCGTCTTTAAGAGCCTCAGACAGTCCTTGGCGATATTGGTATTTAAGGGCCGTCTCATTCCAGCCAGTGTCAGCTGACCATTTCCGGAATTCGGCCGTGTAGTCCTCCACCGGCCTTCTCCCCTGGGTTAAACTGTGGAGAACAGACTCAGCTGTAGCTGATCGCTGAGGATCGTCATACAGCTGCGCCATACTCTCGAAGAAGGTGTCCACGGAATCTAGTATGGGGCTGCTTTGCTCCATCAGGCCATGGGCCCAGGCCTGGGGTTCGTCGGTTAGAAGGGAGATGACGAACCCCACCTTTACCACTTCTGAAGAGAAAGTCCTGGGTTGAAGGGCGAAGTAAAGAGAACATGCATTTTTGAAAGCCCGATATTTCTTACGGACGCCAGAAAATCGCTCAGGCAGGGGGACCCTGGGTTCAGGGGTAGCCATTACTACGGTGGGATTTGCCTGATTTTGAGACGTGGAGGCAACATTGGCAACGGTAGCAGCTGGTGATGCTGGTCCTGTAGCTCCAGTAAGTAGCTGAAAGCGGCCATCCATTTGGACATAACCTTCTTGTAATTTCTGAACCGCATCGGTTAGTGCGGTGACTTGCTGACATAGGGTCTCGAACGGTGAACGCACCCTGTCGGCCTCAGACATCTGGCTGGTTTGTACTGTAAAGGTATGTACTTACCGAGGCCGAGATGCCGAGAGTGGTTCACCTTTGCGACTTGACGCACTCCACCCCCTGGAGTTGAGACAGGGAGTGGATGGCGAGAAGCGGCACCGGCTACCGGCAGGTGGTGGGTACTTTTAGACGGTCCGGTAGTGTTGAGTAGACTGAAGAAACAGGCTTCCAGCGGGAACTAGTCGGATTGGTAAAGTTCAAACAGCAGGAGATAATGGAAGCCGGTGCAGGTTGAGTCCGGGTTGCAATTGCAAGGTAACAGTCCCGGCTGGGGGTCTAGCACAGTAAAAGGCAACAAGTCCAGAGAATACCGGGAACCAGGCAGGAGTTCAAAGGAAACGCGGAAGTCCAAAAGGTACAAACAGGAGGTCAAGGATTGTAGACAAGCAGCGGATCCGAGTCACAGGCCGAGGGTCAAACACAGGAGAAGGCAGAAGTCCGTATAGCAAGCCGAGGGTCAGGTCCAGGAGAGAGATCAGAGGAGTCAAGCCAGTCCGGGTCACAAGGAGATTTTCAAGATAGTTTTCCAGAGTCTTGGGTATACAGGAAAGCTGACAAACCAGCAACTTGTCAGTGCAACTGGATCTCTTTAAATAGGCCCGCCTGGATTCCTATTGGTGCGCCGCCGCGCATGCGCGCGCGCCGCTGCGTCGGCGCGCACCCGAGGACGTAGAAGCGCCGTCCCGCGCACGCGCATGCGCCGAAGCATCATTCCGCCGCGCGTGCGCATTGGGCGCTGATTGGCGCCGTTGGACGGATTTCCCTGACACTAGACCCTCATGGCTGGCATCCACATGTAATTCATAAGGTCTGGTAGGGTCGGCGTAGGCCAGGACTGGGGCAGTGGTTAAGCTCCTCTTCAGAGCATGAAAGGCCTCTTCACACCTTGGGTTCCACTGATCTTGAACTGACTCACCAGGCCTCCTGGGCCCTGAGTCATCCTCTTCCCCTTCTGCCTTTAGCAATTCATTCAACGGGCTGGCAATCCGAGCAAACCCCTCCACAAACCTCCTATAATAGGAGCAGAACCCCAGGAAGGATCTGAGCTCTGTTACTGTGGTGGGTCGTGGCCAGGAAGTGACTGCTTCCAACTTCTCAGGATCTGTGGCCACCCCTTCTTCAGACACTATGTGCCCCAGATAGTTCACAGAAGACTGGTAGAACCGACACTTCTCGGGGGAAAGCTTAAGTCCCTCTTCGCTGAGTCTTCTCAATACTTTCTCCAACCTGGCTTCATGTTCTTCCAAGGTTCTTCCAAAGACAATGACATCGTCCAAGTACACAAGGACTTCTATAAGATTCATGTCTCCAACAGTCTTCTCCATAAGGCGTTGAAAGGTAGCAGGAGCTCCAGACAGACCCTGAGGCATCCTATTGAATTCGAAGAATCCCACCGGGGTTATGAAGGCTGTCTTCTCCCTGTCTTCTGGGTGCATAGGGATTTGATAGTACCCACTCTTGAGGTCCATCACACTGAACCATTTGGCTCCAGACAAACTTTGTAGGGCATCTTCTATCCTTGGCGTGGTGTATTGGTCAGGGATGGTTCTCCTGTTGAGAGTCCTGTAATCGATACAAAGCCTCAACGACCCATTCTTCTTTCTGACCACCACGATTGGGGAGGCATAGGGACTTCTAGACTCCCGGATCACACCAGTCTTCTTTAGTTCTACAAGTTGTTCCCTCAGATCCTCCAGATCTGCCAGGGGGACCCGCCTGACCCTCTCTCGGAAGGGCTTATCTTCTTGGAGGCGGATCCGATGGGTGGCACTTCTTGCACACCCCACATCGAATTCATCTTCGGAAAAGATCTTCTCCCACCTGGACAGCTGGGCCTTGGCTCTTTCTTTCCAAGCCCTGGGTAGGTTCGGGTTTTCCACGGACAGTTTCTCCCAAACATCTCCTCCGTCACCCGTCCCCTTGACTTCGGACCAAGTGACCGGGGTAGCAGGGCTCACCTGACCAAGCAACACTCTGGCAGGGATCTCCATGGGTCCTCCCGTAGTGTTCCTAACACTCCCCGGAACTCTGCCATGGGCCTTCTTCAGGGCCTTGAACGGAATCACTTCTGGTATCACTTCCAGGCCTGAGGACTCTTCCCTTGGGTCTGATTCCAGCATGACAAAGGGGCCAGGTTGTTCCCACGAAAGCTTCACAGTGGCCCTAAGACAGGTTACTTCTCCGGGCTGTAGCACTACTCCTTCTCTGCCAAGTCTCCACACCTTCCCTATCCCCTCTCCCGGGGTCTTCTGCTCTAAGACCAGTCGTTGGTAGGCCGTCTTTAGCATGGGATGGATTTTGGTGGCTGAATGGTTTCTCTCTTTCACTAGAGGGGTCAGGAGTCTCCTGACTAGATCCGTGTTTGTCCCAATGATCAGGGAAATCTTGCTGGCTCCAGGCGGCCGGGGACACACAACTGCCAGGGTGTCAAACACTTCAGCCTTCCCAGCCACGGATGGGTCGAAAGTCATCTTTATGGGCAGGTACCCATCATAAGGGAAACTCTGGGTTCCAAGTCCCCATATCTCCAGCTCTTCTATCTTCTGGATAGGCAGATGACTCAAGTGCCTATCATAGAAGTCCCGGTATAGTAAAGTCACCTGTGCTCCGGTGTCCAAAAGAGCGTTAGTATAGACTCCTTCCACTTGAATGGGCACAGTAGGAGACGGGCCCACCAGTTCCTTTGGGTATGGCCGGACTGGGGTCACCTCTTTTTTTTGGCTTTCGACCCTTGCCCTGCTCCTTTTGGACTTTAATTTTTCCTGAGCCTGGCATGCATTGACTTTCTCCCTCTCAATGGGGGCACAAACCCGCTGAGGGATGTTATTGTTCCTTTTAGGTGGATGTTCCTTCTTTGGGGTGCTGTACTTCCACTGAGGGGTCTTGCCCCCTCCCTCTGGGGTACATCTTGGTGGGGGTGTACTATACTTCCTCCTAGGAGTTTTGTCTCCTCCATTCTTGGCCTTTTTTTTTTAGTTTGGAGCGCACTGAAGATGATGGGCACCCGGTTGACTCCTTCACCAGGGCCCTTTGGAGTTTCCCGCCGGCTTGCAATTATCTGTTCTCTTCTTCTTTGGGCTGGAGCATACGTTAGCAAAGTGGCCACTCCCTCCGCAGTTATAGCAAATCACCTCTTCTCGGTCCTGTAGGGAGGCCGGTGCTGAGGTGTTCGGGAACAACTCCTTTCTTGGGCTTGGTTTCTCTCGTCTTCTCTGATCTTTCTCCATCAAAGAGGTCAGCATCTCCAACACTTGGGCCATTTGCGATTTCAGAGTGTCAACCTCCGCATCTCTTTCTGGGCTCTTGACCGAATGGACCAACACTGGTACAGGTGTGACATTCGCCTTGGCCACCTGCTGATCTTCCTCCAGCGCCTCTTCGTCCCTAATAATTTTTATTAGATCAGAGTAGGTTAGTGACATTCCTCCTCCTGAGGTTTTCAGGTGCAGCCAGACCGGGTCTGAGCGCCGCGCTCCCCTCATGATCTGCTTCATGCGTGCTTCATCTGCATCTTTGGGCAGCATTCCCTTCTTCAGTACAATCTTGCATAACTGCCTGTTCAGCCTTCTAACATATTCTGACAGTTTCTCATTCGGCTGCTGGAGAGTGTGTTCAATTTGATAAATCATCTCTGACACCTTCTCCAGCTGACCAAACTCTTCCTGCAGCATGGCCAGGCAATCTTGAGCTGTACAGTTTTCATTTCCAAACCGGAAGCTCTTCACCGCTTCTGCCGCGGCACCTTTCGGACTTTCTAAGACTCGCTGTCTCTTCTGTGCCTCAGGCACCTCCCATGCTTCTACTGCCTGCAATGCCTGTTCCACCCAAGTGTCAAAATCTTCCTCCCCCGCAGGGACGGGGAGCTTCCCTGAGAAGGTGCTAAGCTTCCGGTAACCGGCCTCCACATGCACCGTACTGCTTTTCTGGCACTTAATTACAAGGTCTCCTAGAGCATTC
Source organism: Rana muscosa (assembly GCA_029206835.1). Lineage (NCBI taxonomy): Eukaryota > Metazoa > Chordata > Amphibia > Anura > Ranidae > Rana > Rana muscosa. The sequence goes on from CM055128.1 coordinate 219,276,074, forward strand.
AACAATTCAGGCCCTATAGCGGCCAGCGGTGATCCCGGGCTTAATAGTTCCTTAAGCTTTTCTGCTTTAGGAGATAGTGGTGGAGATAATTGTGGGAGTGATGGCTTTGGTGTCTGAAACCATTTTTCCTTCACTGGCAGCGTATGTATCAAGTGATAGATCTGATTATCTATGGCTTGTATACTCTGACTTTTAAAATGCTCTGGGATTTCGTTTTTCCATTCTACCAGTGCGTATGTAAACGAGATCACTGGATCTGGCCTAAAATCCATCACCCATGCTTTGTGGCTCGGAGACAGTAACAATACGAGCTGTTTTATCTCCTCTTCCTTCCATCTTTCCCCCGGGAGTACAATGACTACCGCCGCGGTTGGATCGGCGCCAATCGCTGCGCACCACTGTGACATTGCCAGCGGGTCCATGCTGGTACTTCTGACCTTCTTGATTGCAGCGTGCAACGTACAAGGATCCCGGACTCGAGCCCCCACGTGTAGCGCTACCCCCAGTTAAGAGAGCCGCTGATATTGATTTGGGCCCTGTAGTGCACTGCTGTCAACCCCTGGCAATCGGCTCTAACCTCCCGTGGCACAGCTGGTGATAGAGGGATAGGACCGCGTGACCGCAACTGTTGGTGACGCAGTCCTATAACAAACATACACAGAATATACTTTAAAACTCCTATTAAAGTAAGCGGAACTGACACCAAATGTACTTTACCCAGATATTTTACTGAGGCTAATGGGCAAGTAATAAACAACAGTATAACAAGTTGCAGATCCCTGCAATAAACAGTAATAAAGATAAACAGAGTAATCAGAATAATTAAGTATTGCTATGCAACTCTAGCGCTGCCCTTTTACAGCTACTTCCCCTCATGGGTAGACTAACACCCAGCAATGTCTACCTATGCAGTCAGGCCTGACTGATCTAAATGGAAGTTCAGTGAAACAATATTTGCTAGCAATCTCTCGGTGGTGCACTTGAAGAACAACTTTGTAATCCCAACGATTAGTAAAGATAAAGTATCTGTCTTTAAACAGCTCTCACCACCTGGACAAGTCCAAGTCCGTTTCCTCCATCGATTCGTCTAGGAACAGGAATCCACCGACATCCAAGTCTTCAATCCTTCTGGTGTACTGCAGCAAGGAGGATTAGATGTCTCTAAGGCTCTGCTAGGCTGGCAGAGGGCTCTTTGGAAAGGAGCACACGGCCCGGGCTTCAGGCCTTGTGCACACAGCAGTTCAGCACAGACATCCTCTTGCTAGGAGAGGGGGGTCCAAAGAGGCCGACCAAAACTCCGCCTCCCCTTTATAAAGTCTGCCCCAGCAGTCTCTGTTCTGGAGCAATGCACCCTGGGTGCTGCAAGATGTACTGGGAGATGTAGTCTCTCTCTCCTCTGCTTTCACTTCCATAATGTCTCTTTACTTCCTCCCGACTCACCTCTCACCTGGAACTTCTTGTCTCTCTGCATTAAAGGGGAACACCCCGCTACAAGAGTATATAGGGCCTTTTTTATTTTATGTGCGAGGTTCCCCTTAATATCCATACAAGACCCAAAGGGGCTGGTAATGGGCTGGGGTAGGGGGGGGGGGGTCATGGGGTAGCTATGCCATTTTTCTTAAAGATTTTCATCCATATTACCGGGACCAGACATTACATTAAAGCCGCAAGCAGTTTTAAATGGCTTTTTTTTCCTTTAGAAGTGTCATTTTGTGCAGGGACAGTTCTAAACACGGGAAACACGTGGCACCTCACAGGCATACTTTAGACACCCCCCAGGTACGATATTTAAAGGAATATTTGACTTTTTTTTTTTCACTTTATGCATCATTAAAATGACTGCTCCCGAAAAACGACCATTTTTTAAAACTTCTTTTTGCATTGATACATGTCCCCTGGTGCAGAACCCGGGTTCCCAAACCCTTTTTAGGACAATAACATGCATAATAGTCGTTATAATTAGCACTTTAGAATTCGAACGTTCGCATCCATTGTATTTAACAGGGTTCTAATGTTCGTACGAACTTTCGGTCCGTTCGCGGGTTCTGGTGCGAACCGAACCCGGGGGTGTTCGGCTCATCACTACTCTGAGCCAATCAGCGGGGGAGATAAGCAGGGCTGCTGTTAGAAATCATGAGGCCCCTTACAGCCTACCCCAAAAATATCAAAACAATATTTTTACTAAAACAACACTAAAATCATTATTAGTAGACAAAAACATAATATAACTTTCAAAATTTCTGCTAAAGCTGAAAAAAAATAAAACTGCATTAATAAGTGTGCAGGTGTGGGTGGGGCCCTAAATGCACACTGTCTGTGTTCAGGGCCATACACCTGCACCCACACGTCTGTCAAATTAGGACCTGCGGCTGTGTTCATACAGCTATTGCATTCCTATAAGGTAACATAGGCTGCCTGCATATAGCATTAGCCACATTTAACCACTTGCCTACTGGGCACTTTTACCCTCTTCCTGCCCAGGCCAATTTTCAGCTTTCAGCACTGTCACTCTTTGAATGACAATTGCGCGGTCATGCAACACTGTACCCATATGAAATTTTTATCATTTTTTCACACAAATAGAGCTTTCTTTTGGTGGTATTTAATCACCACTGGGGCTTTTTATTTTTTGCTAAACAATTTTGAAAAAAACAAACAAACATTTTTCATAGTGTAGCCAGCGGACCCCCCATAATTGGGGTCGCTATGCCTAAATTTAGGGGGTAGCCTGAGCAAATAGTTAGACTCAGGCTGTTTTCTCTAAATTGGTCTCTGCTCTGTTGTGATGTTGCCTGGCAGTACAGCTCTCTGTGACCTGTAGGTGGCGCTGTCGCCCAGGTCTCAGGTCGAACCACAGGTGGCATTGCAGCGCTATTGGGTGTCCCCTTTCGGCGGCCGTGCAGTGGGCGTGGTCTACCCGCTGTGCATGCTGGGAGAGGATACATAAGGGGAGACACCATTATTCGGGGAGCAGTTTGCGCCTCCCGGCCCTTAAGGCCAGGGGTGCGTGTGTGTGTTCGGTCCTGGGCACCTTTAGCCCGAGGCTGCATCGTTCCAGGTAGGTCCAGCACCTTTAGCTGAGGCCTACGCCAAAAAGCAGAATCCCAGGGTACCCATGGGAGGGTGACCCGCTCTGAAGGAGAGGGAACCAGGGGAGGACCTATCCAGGGGATCGGTGAAGGAAGTCACTGTCTCAGGAGAGGCCTGGTTACCTGTCAGAGGGAAGGATTCGTGATCCGCCAAAAGCCTTGTAACGTGCCCCATTGGCATAAAAGTTTTCATGTGTTACAAGTGCTGGGAAGTTTGGGACTAAGAGGTTCATATCCTGATCGTATCCTTAGGAAAAGAACTTAAAGTGAATGCTCCACACCGGCTGCTAGGACCGTGAGAGGGGACTATCCGGGTGAGCAAAGCCCACTCAGGCTTGAGTGGCGATGAGGGTAAATAAGTGCTGCGTGCCTGAACCTGCCTCCCTGTTCAACTTTCTCTATCTCCAACCTTTCCTGTCAAGTTGCAAGCAAGTAAAATAAACTCTTTTATTGGGTTTAATACTGTCTGGACATTGGCCTTCTTCTGAGAGAGAGAGAATAGACTTTTCCCTACACTCTAGGGAAGAGAACCAATGGAAAGAGGTAACTCGCTGCAGGACCCAAAACTATTAACACCGCTCACCCTCTACAAGATGGAGGATACTGGGCATGTGGCATGGTGTGTCCTATCCTGCAAGTGGAGGTAAGCAGGGTAACGGATCTGTGTGATACAATAGTTTGTTATAAAATTTTGCAAACAAGTCATTTTTCTTCTTCACTGATGTGCACTGATGAGGCTGCACTGATGGGAACTGATAGATTGCATTGATGGGCACTAGGTGGTACTGATGGGCAGTGATAGGTGGCACTGATGAGGCTGCACTGATAGATGGCACTAATGGGCACTGATGGGATCTGATAGGTGGCACTGATGGGCACTGTTAGGTGGCACTGATAGGCAGCACTGATAGGTGACACTGATGAGATACTGATGGGCGCTGATTGGTGGCACTGGTGGGCACTAATTGGCAGCACTGGTGGGCACTGATTAGTTGCACTGGTGGGCAATGATTGGCATCACTGGTGAGCACTGATTGGAACCACTGGTGGGCACTGCTGGGACTGCACTGATAATCAGGACACTGATAATAAGTGCCGATGTCCCTTTTAATAGAAGCCAGTTATCAGCTTTCTCCTTCTCTCCTCGTGCTGTTGGCGTGAGGAAAAAAGCCAATAGCTGGCTTGTGTTTACATCCTGTGATCAGCTGTCATTGGCCTACAGTTGATCACGTGGTAAATGGCCACTGTGATTGGCCCTTTACCCTGATCTGTGATCAGTTGAGTCCAAAGGCCTCGGCGTTAACAGAGCATGCCCTCCGTACGCCGCAGGGCGCCTGTGGGCAGCACGATCACAGGAGGACATTCATGTACGCCCTACCAGCAAGAAAGGCAGCGCTGTGGCTGTCTTTCGGCTTTAGCGCCGGTGTGAAGTAATTAGGAAAAAAACCACTGATTGATACTGTACAGACCACAGCACCTATGTGGATGAGCCCCAAGACCTCATTTATTTACACACACAGCTTTATTTATCAACTTAACCACTTGACAACTGGGCACTTAAATCCCCTTAATAACCAGACCAATTTTCAGCTTTTGGTGCTCTCACATTTTGAATGACAATTACTCAGTCATGCAACACTGTACCCATATGAAATTTCCGTCCTTTTTTTCACACAAATAGAGCTTTTATTTGGTGGTATTTGATCACCTCTGCGGTTTTTATTTTTTTCGCTATAAATGAAAAAAGACCGAAAATTTTGTAAAAAAATGCATTTTTCTTCATTTCTATTATAAAATTTTGCAAATAAGTAATTTTTCCTCATAAATTTGGCCAAAAATGTATACTGCTACATATTTTTGGTAAAAATAATGCAAATTAGTGGATATTATTTAGTCTGGGTGACAGTTATAGGGTCTACAAGCTATGGTGCTAATTACTGAAAATTGATCAATTTGATCACACCTGATGTACTGACAGCCTATCTCAGTTCTTGAGACCCTAACAAGCCAGTAAAGTACAAATATCCCCCAAATGACCCCTTTTTGGAAAGTAGACATTCCAAGGTAGTTAGTAAGAGGCATAGTTAGTTTTTTGAAGTTGTCATTTTTTCCCACAATTCTTTGCAAAATTAAGATTATTATTATTATTTATTTTTTTCACACCAAATTGTCATTATAACAGGTTATTTCTCTCACATGGCATGTACATTCCACAAATGACACCCCAAAATATATTCTGCTGCTCCCCCCGAGTATGGCGATACCACATGTGTGAGACTTTTATACAGCCTGCCCACATACAGAGGCCCAACACTGAAGTAGCAGCTTCAGGCGTTCTAGGAGCATAAATTGCACATCTAATCTCTCAACCACCTATTACAATTTTGAAGGCCCTGGAGCACCAGGACAATGGAAACGCCCACAAAGTGACCCCATTTTGGAAAGCTAACACCCCAATGTATAATCTATGAGGCATTATGAGTCTTTTGAACGGTTCATTTTTTTCCAGAAGTTTTTGGAAAATGTGGAAAAAAAATTAAAACGCAATTTTTTTTACACAAAGTTGTCCATTTATAGGATATTTCCAACACATATCATGTACGCAGCAAAAATGACACCCCAAAATATATTCTGCTGCTCCTCCTGAGTATGGCGATACCACATGTGTGAGACTTTTATACAGCCTGGCCACATACAGAGGTCCAACACTGAAGTAGCAACTTCAGGCGTTCTAGGAGCATAAATTACACATCTAATCTCTCAACCACCTATTACACTTTTGAAGGCCCTGGAGCACCAGAACAATGGAAACGCCCACAAAGTGACCCCATTTTGGAAAGCTAACACCCCAACGTATAATCTATGAGGCATAATAAATCTTTTGAATGGATCATTTTTTTCCAGAAGTTTTTGGAAAATGTGGAAAAAAAATTTAAACGCAATTTTTTTACACAAAGTTGTCCATTTATAGGATATTTTCAACACATAGAATGTACACAGCAAAAATGACACCCCAAAATATATTCTGCTGTTCCTCCTGAGTATGACGATACCACATGTGTGAGACTTTTATACAGCCTGGCCACATACAGAGGTCCAACAATGAAGTAGCAACTTCAGGCGTTCTAGGAGCATAAATTACACATCTAATCTCTCAACCACCTATTACACTTTTGAAGGCCCTGGAGCACCAGGACAATGGAAACGCCCACAAAGTGACCCCATTTTGGAAAGCTAACACCCCAACGTATAATCTATGAGGCATAATGAATCTTTTGAATGGATCATTTTTTTCCAGAAGTTTTTGGAAAATGTGGAAAAAAAATGAAAACGCAATTTTTTTACACAAAGTTGTCCATTTATAGGATATTTCCAACACATGGCATGTACACAGCAAAAATGACACCCCAAAATATATTCTGCTGCTCCTCCTGAGTATGGCGATACCACATGTGTGAGACTTTTATACATCCTGGCCACATACAGAGGTCCAACACTGAAGTAGCAACTTCAGGCGTTCTAGGAGCATAAATTACACATCTAATCTCTCAACCACCTATTACAATTTTGAAGGCGCTGGAGCACCAGGACAATGGAAACGCCCACAAAGTGACCCCATTTTGGAAAGCTAACACCCCAACGTATAATCTATGAGGCATAATGAATCTTTTGAATGGATCATTTTTTTCCAGAAGTTTTTGGAAAATGTGGAAAAAAAATGAAAACGCAATTTTTTTACACAAAGTTGTCCATTTATAGGATATTTCCAACACATAGCATGTACACAGCAAAAATTACACCCCAAAATATATTCTGCTGCTCCTCCTGAGTATGGCGATACCACATGTGTGAGACTTTTATACATCCTGGCCACATACAGAGGTCCAACACTGAAGTAGCAACTTCAGGCGTTCTAGGAGCATAAATTACACATCTAATCTCTCAACCACCTATTACACTTTTGAAGGCCCTGGAGCACCAGGACAATGGAAACGCCCACAAAGTGACCCCATTTTGGAAAGCTAAGACCCCAACGTATAATCTATGAGGCATAATGAGTCTTTTGAAAGGTTAATTTTTTTCCAGAAGTTTTTCGAAAATGTGGAAAAAAAATGAAAACGCATTTTTTTTTACACAAAGTTGTCCATTTATAAGATATTTTCAACACATAGCATGTACATAGCAAAAATGACACCCCAAAATATATTCTGCTACTCCTCCTGAATATGGCAATACCACATGTGTGAGCTTTTTTAACAGCCTGGCCACATAGAGGCCCAACATCCAAGAAGCACCATCAGGTGTTCTAGGGACATAAATTACACATCCAATTTCCTTACAATCTATCACAGTTTTGAAGGCCCTTCATATTTCTAACACAGCATGTACATACCAAGAATTACACCCTAAAATACATTCTGCTGAGTAAACGGTAAAAAAAAAGATTACCTGTGGTTTTAGTAGTGCAATTGTCCACAGGAGAAGAGCCCTGATCCAGGCAGCAGGCAGGGACGTGGTCAGCGACAGTGAATGGAATTGTCCAGGCATCAGACAGGAATATTGTCCATAGTCACTACAGGCAGGAATACTGTCCATATACAGTCAATGGTCAGTGCAAGTAGAGACATTGCCAGCAGTGCCATAATATTGGTCCTGGTAATAAGTAGTGGTGCAACGGATCGGTGACGATCCGTGATCCGAACGGGTCACCCCGTTCGGATCGGCACACACCGCGATCCGCGGCCTCGGCCTTAGGAAAGGCCGCGGCTTCGGCCTAGCTCCGGAGCCGCGGCCATCTTGGTACACCCGGGGGCGGCGGCCGCCTTGTGACGTCATCACCCCTCGCTGCTCGTGGATTTGAACTGGCCGGCGGGAGAGACTGGTAAGTGGGGGAGATGCCCATTACTGGGGGAGAGTGTGGATATTACATACAGGGGGAGAGTGTGGATATTACATACAGGGGGAGAGTGTGGATATTACATACAGGGGGAGAGTGTGGATATTACATACAGGGCGAAGATTGTGGATATTACATACAGGGGGAAGATTGTGGATATTACATACAGGGGGAAGATTGTGGATATTACCTACAGGGGAAAGATTGTGGATATTACATACAGGGGGAAGATTGTGGATATTACATACAGGGGAAGATTGTGGATATTACATACAGGGGAAGATTGTGGATATTACATACAGGGGAAGATTGTGGATATTACATACAGGGGAAGATTGTGAATATTACATACTGGGGGAGATTGTGGATATTACTGGGGGAAGATTGTGGATATTACTGGGGGAAGATTGTGGATATTACTGGGGGAAGATTGTGGATATTACAGTGGGGGGGATGACGTGGATATTAGTAATTTTTTTTTTTTGCCGATCCGAAAATGATCCGATCCGTGGCTCTGATCCGAGGATCGATCCGATCCGTGAGTTTTTTGATCCGTTGCACCCCTAGTAATAAGCAGGAACATGGTCCAAGTAGCAGGCCAGGAAAGAATGGGGACAGGGGTAGAGGCTTCTCCCACTCAAATCTCTTTGAAGCCTCCGAGTCTCCAGACCCTAATCCGGGAATGAGAAAACTAAAAAATAGTTTTCTTCATCCAGAAAAACAATTCTGGAGCCCCTCACATATGTGAGACCCCTGTGTTCCCACTAGCATAGCAGGGTAAAAGATCAATCCAAGAGGCAGGCAAAAAACGTGGTCAAACAGTCCAGGGTCAGTTCCAGAGCAGGCAGAGGTAGGTACAGTTAAGCGTTAGGCAGAAGAGTGGTCGTATAACAGGCCAGGGTCAGTTCCGGAGAAAGCAGAGTTAGGTACAGTTTAGCGTTAGGCAGAAGAGTGGTCGTATAACAGGCCAGGGTCAGTTCCGGAGAAAGCAGAGGTATGTTTAGCGTTAGGCAAAAGCGTGGTCGTATAACAGTCCAAGGTCGGTTCCGGAGAAGGCAGAGGTATGTACAGTTCAGTGCAGTGGCATAAGGGGTGTGGAGGAAAATGACAGGAAATGAGAATTGCATTTACCATACTTCCCTAATAGTGTAGAAACGTATGGTAACGGCGGAAACATTCGCCTATACAGAGGCCTGGTTGGGAGGGACAATCGGGACAATAATACACGGTGTCTCTTCGAATTCCTCCTCTGGAGCACACCCGACATCTCTTCTGACGTCTGTAGCCTGTTTCACGGGGGACGGCTTTCTCAGGGAAGTGGCGCTCGTGGAGTCTGCTCACGGAATCAGAGCGAATATTTTCTGGTGGGCTTTCAGGGTACAAAAGGGCGGAGATAACTTCTTCTTGGTAGAGTAGATAGGGTTCTCTGTTGATTTTTTGTAAATAACATAAGTGTTATACATGGCCAAACTAAAAAAATAAAGGGACACTTTCTTATACCAGTGGCGGGATTTTCTTGTGGGAAGATAGGGTTCAATCATCTGATCGTTGAGGTCCACTCCCCCCATAAACAAATTATAATCGTAGACACAAGCTGGTTTCTGGATTGTGCCGTTTCTTTTTGGGACTTCAACGTAGGTGTCGTTGTGGATTGAAGTGAGCATGTGGACGTTTAGTTTGTCCCTCCACCTGACAGCCAATATCTCCTGGTTCCTCAATGATGCCGTCTCCCCTCGTCGTAGCTTTTCATTGACGAGTTTTTGTGGGAAGCCTTTTCTATTGGGTCTTACTGTGCCACATGCTGGGGTGTCCCTCCGGTAAAGATTGCGGAACAGGGGCAAGCTGGTATAAAAATTATCCACATAAAGGTGGTATCCCTTTCCAAGGAGTGGATAGATAAGCTCCCAGACCACTTTTCCGCTGACTCCGATGTACTCTGGGCATTCAGGGGGATGCAGTTGGGAGTCCTTCCCTTCGTACACCAGGAAGGCGTAGATGTACCCCGTAGCTCGGTCACATAGCTTGTACATTTTAACACCATATCGGGCCCTTTTGCTGGGGATAAACTGTTTAATGCACAGCCTGCCTGAGAATTTTATAAGGGACTCATCCACGGAGATATTCTGTTCAGGGATATACAACTGGGAAAAATTTTCAGAGAAAAAATTTAGGAGTGGCCGAATTTTATATAGTTTGTCAAAAGCTGGGTCATTTTGGGGAGGGCACTGGGTGTTGTCATTAAAGTGGAGGAACCGCATAATCATTAGGTATCGGGATCTTGGCATAATGGATGAGAAGAGTGGCATGTGGTGGATGGGTTTGGTAGACCAGTAGGAGTACAGTTGTTTTTTTTTGAGAGTCCCATAGTAAAAGTTAGGCCTAGGAAAATTTTGAATTCCTCTACGGTAAGTTCTCTCCACTCAAAGGGACGGGCGTAACTAGACCCAGGGTTGCTTACAATGTACTGCTGTGCGTAGAGGTTGCACTGGGCCACAATGGAGGATAGTAGGTCTTCGGTGAATACTAAATGAAAAAAATCGAGCATGGAAAAACCATCGGTGTTCACCTGGACACCTGGCTGGGCGGTGAAAGGGGGGATATTTGCTGCTCCGGAATTAGGGGGAAGCCACAGGGGGTTTTGAAGGCCATAGGGAAGGCTGGCATGGCCCCTATCCCTTTGGGGCTGAGATGACACCCTACTGGTGCCTGGGCTTTGTTGCAGCGGCACTGCGCTTGGGGTGGACGGCACTGCGCTTGGGGTGGACGGCACTGCGCTTGGGGTGGACGGCACTGCGCTTGAGGTGGACGGCACTGCGCTTGAGGTGGACGGCACTGTGCTGCTGGTAGTAGGCCGCTTCCCCACGCCAGAACCCCTTGTTTTCACGGGCACACATTCCTCTTCTGATTCTGTATCAGACCCACTGTCTGTAATGGGTTCATAGGCCGAATCCGAATCGGACTGAGACTCCTCGCTTCTCTCATCGGTCATGATTAGACGCTGGTAGGCCTCCTCACAAGTAAATAATTTTTTTGCCATGCTGGTGGCTGGTGAGGCTGCACTGCAGAGCACTGTGGTGGCACTGGTGGGCACAGGCGGCACTGATGTGGCACAGGTAGCACTGGTGTGCACTCTAGTGGCACTGGTGTGGCTCTGGTGGCACTGATTAGCACACAGGCGGCACTGGTGGGGACAGGCGGCACTGGTGGGCACAGGTGGCACTGGTGGGCACAGGCGGCACTGGTGGGCACAGGCGGCACTGATGTGGCGCTGATGGGCACAGGTGGCACTGATGGGCACAGGTGGCACTGATGGGCACAGGTGTGGCTCTGGTGTGCACTGGTGTGGCTCTGGTGTGCACTGGTGTGGCTCTGGTGTCACTGGTGGGCACAGGCGGCACTGGTGGGCACAGGCGGCACTGATGTGGCACTGCAGTGGCGCTGATGGGCACATGTGGCACTGGGCACAGGTGGCACTGATGGGCACAGGTGTGGCTCTGGTGTGCACTGGTGTGGCTCTGGTGTGCACTGGTGTGGCACTGGTGTGGCTCTGGTGGCACTGGTGGGCACAGGCGGCACTGGTGGGCACAGGCGGCACTGGGCACAGGTGGCACTGATGGGCACAGGTGTGGCTCTGGTGTGGCTCTGGTGTGCACTGGTGTGGCTCTGGTGTGGCTCTGGTGTGCACTGGTGTGGCTCTGGTGGCACTGGTGGGCACAGGCAGCACTGGTGGGCACAGGCGGCACTGGTGGCACTGGTGAGCACAGGCGGCACTGATGTGGCACTGCAGTGGCGCAGATGAGCACTGATGGGCACAGGTGGCACTGATGGGCACAGGTGGCACTGATGGCACTGGTGTGGCACTGGTGTGGCCCTGGTGTGGCTCTGGTGGCACTGGTGTGGCTCTGGTGTGGCACTGGTGTGGCTCTGGTGGCACTGGTGTGGCACAGGTGGCACAGGTGGCACAGATGTGGCACAGATGGCACAGATGTGGCACAGATGGAGAGGAGAGAGATGAACTTGTCCTGACCCCAGTTTGTTTACATTGTGATCGCGCCGTCATTGGACGGCGCGATCACATGGTAAAAGGCCGCTGTCATTGGCCATTTACCTCGATCTGTGTTGCTACGGGTCCGGTGGACCCGGCGAGCACAGTCGTTTGCGTGTGCGCGCCCGCGGGCGCGCGCAGGAACGATTCTAAGGGAGGACGTTATATAACGTCCTCCCAGAGTTAAGCAACCACCTTGTCGCCGTTATTCGGCGGCAGGTGGTTGTGAAGTGGTTAATCAGTTTTTGACTGGTTTTATTTTTTTTACTGGTTTTATCAGTTTTTTTACTGGTTTTATTTATTTTTTACTGATTTTATTATTTTTTACTGGTTTTACTATTTTTTTTTACTCGTTTTATTTTTTTTACTCGTTTAATTTTTTTACTGGTTTTATAAAAAAAATATAATTTTTTATATTTTTTTTACTGGTTTTATCATTTTTTACTGGTTTAATTTTTTTACTGGTTTTATAAAAAAATATAATTTTTTATATTTTTTTACTGGTTTTATCATTTTTTACTGGTTTTATTAATTTTTTTGCTGGTTTTATATTTTTTTTACTGGTTTTAGCAAAAAAAAATAAAACATTTGTTTTACTGGTTTTATCATTTTTTTTACTGGTTTTATTTTTTTTCTTGTTTTATATATTTTTTACAGTTTTTTTCTAGTTTTATCAGTTTTTGACTGGTTTTATTTTTTTTTACTGGTTTTATCATTTTTTTTACTGTTTTTTTTTACTGGTTTTATTATTTTTTTACTGGTTTTATTATTTTTTACTGGTTTTATTTTTTTTACTGGTTTTATAATTTTTTTTACAGTTTTTTTACTGGTTTTACTGGTTTTATTTTATTTTTTACTGGTTTTATAATTTTTTTACTGGTTTTATATAAAAAATAAAAAACATTTTTTTACTGGTTTTATTTATTTTTTTACTTGTTTTATAAAAAAAATATATATATTTTATTTTTTTACTGGTTTTATTCATTTTTTTTACTGGTTTTATCAATTTTTTTTACTGGTTTTATTAAAAAAATTAAAACATTTTTACTCGTTATATTATTTTTTTACTGGTTTTATTATTTTTTACTGGTTTTATTTTTTTTTACTGGTTTTATAATTTAAATTTACATAGTGAAGGAAGTTCCCCGCTCAAGCCAATGACGTAGGCGGGTCCGACATACCGAGGGGGCGGACCTGATGGGGAACTGCTCTCACTTTGGTAATACATGTATAGACCCGCCCCTTCTCATGTTCTGCATCTCGCCCGCTGAGCGGACCTGATGGGGAACATTAGAAGGGGCGGGTCTATACATTTAAAATACTGAGAGGGAGTTCCCCATCAGGTCCGCTCAGGCACAACCAATGAAGGACAGCGCTGGACATCGGGATTGCCGCGGGACACTGGATTTCACCGCTGGAATGTTTATTTATTTATTTTTTTAAATAAAGGACTTTTTCAAGGTGTTTGTGTGTTTTTTTAAACATTTTTTTACGCTTTCTTCGTGAAATGGTAGGAGTACAATGTACCCGTTACCAATTCACATAGGGGGGGGGCGGGATCTGGGGGTCCCCTTTGTTAAAGGGGTCTTCCAGATTCCGATAAGCCCCCCGCCCGCAGACCCCCACAACCACCGGGCAAGGGTTGTGGGGATGAGGCCCTTGTCCCCATCAACATGGGGACATCCTCCCCATGTTGAGGGCATGTGGCCTGGTACGGTTCAGGAGGGAGGGGGGCCGCTCTCTCGTCCCCCCCTTTTCCCCTGCGGCCGGCCAGGTTGCGTGCTCGGATAAGGGGTCTGGTATGGATTTTTAGGGGGACTCCACGCCATTTTTTTTTTTAAACTTGGGGTGGAGTTCCCCTTAAAATCCATGCCAGATCTGAAGGGCCTGGTAATTGAATTCTGGGGAACCCCCACGCTTTTTTTTTTTTTTTTTATCAATGACTTTTGTATGTATTGCCGGGAGCCGACAATTCATTAATAGCCGCGAGTCAGTTTTAAATGCATTTTTTTTCTTTCAAAAATGACATTTTTTGCAGGGACAGTTCTAAGCACGGGAAACATGCGCCACTTCACATGCATATCATACACACCCCCCAGGTACGAAATTTAAAGGAATATTTCACTTTTATTTTTTCATTTTAAGCATTATTAAAATCACTGCTCCCGAAAAAACGGCCGTTTTTAAAACTTCTTTTTGCATTGATACATGTCCCCTGGGGCAGGACCCCGGTCCCCAAACACTTTTTAGGACAATAACTTGCATATTAGCCTTTATAATTAACACTTTAGATTTCGAACGTTCGAGTCCATTGTATTTAATAGGGTTCTAAAGTTTACACGAACATTTTGTCTGTTCGCAGGTTCTGGTGCGAACCGAACAGGGGGGTGTTACATAAAATGACCAAACAGATAAATGAGAAATGAGGAACAGATGTCTCTTCCACTCCCCCACTTCTTCCTCTCCCTCCTTCCGGCCCAACCCATCTTGTATTGAGACATGGCGCTGAGCTAAAGAATGTCCTGGAATGCTTCAACACGTGGAAGAAACAGACGTCACAAGAGAAGCACCATATATGGAATCAGCCAATGATGACGATTGTGTGCCATTTGTGATGACGATTGCTTATGTCACTTAGTTTATATAAGGGACTGTGACCCAGAATAAAGCTCTGTTGTGATGAAGAAGTCACACTGATCACAGTATTCTAGCATGATTTGTTTCTACAAGCATGCATGTATATTCACTTCAGCATACATTTGAACCAGCGGCAGAATAAGGAATAGTTTTCTGGTATTGGACCAAAGACGATCTATTACAGTTTTATTATTTTTTTAATGGTTTTATAAAAAAAAAAACACGCATGCTCAGAATCAAGTCGACGCATGCTCAGAAGCATTGAACTTAATTTTTCTCGGCTCGTCGTAGTGTTGTACGTCACCGCGTTCTTGACGGTCGGAATTTGGTGTGACAGTGTGTATGCAAGACAACTTGAACGGAATTCCATCGGAAAAATACGTCTGAGTTTATCCCTGGCTGTAGCTGCCCCTTTCACTAGCCCTCCTGGCGAACTTGTCCACAGTCCTCCCAGACTGACAATTTCTCCACAGTCCTCCCAGACTGATCACTCACCAGCCCTCCCTGCTGACCTCCTCCCGCTGTCCTCTCCTTGCTCCTGTGCCTCCAGGAAGGGGTTTTTCTGTGTGTTGCGGGGATCCTTCCAGCACCCGAGCACCAGACCCGAGGTCACCCCCCAGACTAGGGGGCTCCCTCAAGGGCCACAACAGCCTCCTTAGCACTCCATCTTCCAGACTCCCCTGCTGGCATGATTAATGCCTATTTATGAAATGGCCTGCCCCCTGCCAGCCCATTTGCTTGGGATTGGCTGGGGCCCTCATAAATATGCCAAACAGCTCCTCCTAGCTTCCGCCCTCTACATCTGGAAGCTTATCCAAGGTTCTAGAAGGCAGGGGAGGCACCAGAGATGCTGTTTCCTGAGTCATCCAGCCTCCCTGAGTCACTTAACCCTAGCCCAGATTCAACCCAGGCCTGGCTCTTAGCCAAGCCAAACCTTTTTACATCTAGTACATTAGATAGTGTTATATAGTAGTTACCAAAGAGACAGTAGTGCTAATACATTGTTAAAATAACAATTTGTTAAATGGGCTTACAGCAGTTCAGTGGAACAGGTGTCCCCATGTGAAGGTTTTCCCTCACCACTTGTTCCAGTGAAAACTGGAGTGAATACACTAAGGTAATGGGGATGGGGTGGTCCTGATAAAAGGAGAACCTATTGATTAGTGCCCCCCTTACCTTACTGTTCACACCCCTCTTACATCATTGACCTCTCCCCTCAGACCAACCTGGCGGCGCTGTCACTGACTGACCTCCTCTCGGGTGCACCATTCAGGTCTCAGTCAGACGGTCTTCTCTGGCTCTGGTTTCATCCTATTTTCTCCTCTCCACAGTCACACATCTGACTTCTCCCGTGACCCCTGTTTCGGTGGTGCTCCCACTCTTGACTCCTCTCCTGGTTCCCCCTCAGAGACTGCAGACATGATACAAGAGTTGGTTAGAGACTGTAGACATGATACAGGAGATGGTTAGAATCTGCAGACATGATACAGGAGATGCTTAGAGGCTGCAGACATGATACAGGAGATGGTTAGAGTCTGCAGACATGATACAGGAGATGGTTAGAGTCTGCAGACATGAAACAGGAGATGGTTAGAGTCTGCAGACATGATACAGGAGATGGTTAGAGGCTGCAGACATGATACAGGAGATGGTTAGAGTCTGCAGACATGACACAGGAGATGGTTAGAGGCTGCAGACATGACACAGGAGATGGTTAGAGGCTGCAGACATGATACAGGAGATGGTTAGAGGCTGCAGACATGATACAGGAGATGGTTAGAGGCTGCAGACATGATACAGGAGATGGTTAGAGTCTGCAGACATGATACAGGAGATGGTTAGAGGCTGCAGACATGATACAGGAGATGGTTAGAGGCTGCAGACATGATACAGGAGATGGTTAGAGGCTGCAGACATGATACAGGAGATGGTTAGAGGCTGCAGACATAATACAGGAGATGGTTAGAGGCTGCAGACATGATACAGGAGATGGTTAGAGTCTGCAGACATGATACAGGAGATGGTTAGAGTCTGCAGACATGATACAGGAGATGGTTAGAGGCTGCAGACATGATACAGATGATGGTCAGAGACTGCAGACATGATACAGATGATGGTCAGAGACTGCGGACATGATACAGGAGATGCTTAGAGGCTGCAGACATGATACAGGAGATAGTTAGAGGCTGCAGACATGATACAGATGATGACCCAGAGACTGTGGACATGATACAGGAGATGCTTAGAGGCTGCAGACATGATAAAGGAGATGCTTAGAGGCTGCGGACATGATACAGATGATGGTCAGAGACTGCGGACATGATACAGGAGATGCTTAGAGGCTGCAGACATGATACAGGAGATGCTTAGAGGCTGCGGACATGATACAGATGATGGTCAGAGACTGCGGACATGATACAGGAGATGCTTAGAGACTGCCGACATAATACAGGAGATGCTTAGAGGCTGCGGACATGATACAGATAATGGTCAGAGACTGCGGACATGATACAGATGATGGTCAGAGACTGCCGACATAATACAGAAGATGCTTAGAGGCTGCGGACATGATACAGATGATGGTCAGAGACTGCGGACATGATACAGATGATGGTCAGAGAATGCGGACATAATACAGGAGATGCTTAGAGGCTGCAGACATGATACAGGAGATGCTTAGAGGCTGCAGACATGATACAGGAGATGCTTAGAGGCTGCGGACATGATACAGATGATAGTCAGAGACTGCAGACATGATACAGGAGATGCTTAAAAGCTGCAGACATGATACAGGAGATGCTTAGAGGCTGCGGACATGATACAGATGATGGTCAGAGACTGCGGACATGATACAGATGATGGTCAGAGACTGCGGACATAATACAGGAAATGCTTAGAGGCTGCAGACATGATACAGGAGATGCTTAGAGGCTGCGGACATGATACAGATGATGGTCAGTGACTGCGGACATGATACAGATGATGGTCAGAGACTGCGGACATAATACAGGAGATGCTTAGAGGCTGCGGACATGATGCAGATGATGGTCACAGACTGCGGACATGATACAGATGATGGTCAGAGACTGCGGACATAATACAGGAGATGCTTAGAGGCTGCAGACATGATACAGGAGATGCTTAGAGGCTGCGGACATGATACAGATGATAGTCAGAGACTGCAGACATGATACAGGAGATGCTTAGAGGCTGCGGACATGATACAGATGATGGTCAGAGACTGCGGACATGATACAGATGATGGTCAGAGACTGTGGACATAATACAGGAGATGCTTAGAGGCTGTGGACATGATACAGATGATGGTCAGGGACTGCGGACATGATACAGATGATGGTCAGAGACTGCGGACATAATACAGGAGATGCTTAGAGGCTGTGGACATGATACAGATGATGGTCAGAGACTGCGGACATGATACAGATGATGGTCAGAGACTGCGGACATAATACAGGAGATGCTTAGAGGCTGCAGACATGATACAGGAGATGCTTAGAGGCTGCGGACATGATACAGGAGATGCTTAGAGGCTGCAGACATGATACAGGAGATGCTTAGAGGCTGCGGACATGATACAGATGATGGTCAGAGACTGCAGACATGATACAGGAGATGCTTAGAGGCTGCAGACATGATACAGGAGATGCTTAGAGGCTGCGGACATGATACAGGAGATGCTTAGAGGCTGCAGACATGATAAAGGAGATGCTTAGAGACTGCGGACATGATACAGGAGATGCTTAGAGGCTGCAGACATGATACAGGAGATGCTTAGAGGCTGCGGACATGATACAGATGATGGTCAGTGACTGCGGACATAATACAGGAGATGCTTAGAGGCTGCGGACATGATACAGATGATGGTCAGAGACTGCGGACATGATAAAGATGATGGTCAGAGACTGCGGACATAATACAGGAGATGCTTAGAGGCTGCGGACATGATACAGATGATGGTCACAGACTGCGGACATGATACAGATGATGGTCAGAGACTGCGGACATGATACAGGAGATGCTTAGAGGCTGCAGACATGATACAGGAGATGCTTTGAGGCTGCGGACATAATACAGATGATGGTCAGAGACTGCGGACATGATACAGGAGATGCTTAGAGGCTGCAGACATGATACAGGAGATGCTTAGAGGCTGCGGACATGATACAGATGATGGACAGAGACTGTGGACATGATACAGGAGATGCTTAGAGGCTGCAGACATGATACAGGAGATGCTTAGAGGCTGCGGACATGATACAGAAGATGGTCAGAGACTGCGGACATGATACAGATGATGGTCAGAGACTGCAGACATGATACAGGAGATGCTTAGAGGCTGCAGACATGATACAGGAGATGCTTAGAGGCTGCGGACATGATACAGATGATGGTCAGAGACTGCGGACATGATACAGGAGATGCTTAGAGACTGCCGACATAATACAGGAGATGCTTAGAGGCTGCGGACATGATACAGATGATGGTCAGAGACTGCGGACATGATACAGATGATGCTCAGAGACTGCCGACATAATACAGGAGATGCTTAGAGGCTGCGGACATGATACAGATGATGGTCAGAGACTGCGGACATGATACAGATGATGGTCAGAGAATGCGGACATAATACAGGAGATGCTTAGAGGCTGCAGACATGATACAGGAGATGCTTAGAGGCTGCAGACATGATACAGGAGATGCTTAGAGGCTGCGGACATGATACAGATGATAGTCAGAGACTGCAGACATGATACAGGAGATGCTTAAAAGCTGCAGACATGATACAGGAGATGCTTAGAGGCTGCGGACATGATACAGATGATGGTCAGAGACTGCGGACATGATACAGATGATGGTCAGAGACTGCGGACATAATACAGGAAATGCTTAGAGGCTGCAGACATGATACAGGAGATGCTTAGAGGCTGCGGACATGATACAGATGATGGTCAGTGACTGCGGACATGATACAGATGATGGTCAGAGACTGCGGACATAATACAGGAGATGCTTAGAGGCTGCGGACATGATGCAGATGATGGTCACAGACTGCGGACATGATACAGATGATGGTCAGAGACTGCGGACATAATACAGGAGATGCTTAGAGGCTGCAGACATGATACAGGAGATGCTTAGAGGCTGCGGACATGATACAGATGATGGTCAGAGACTGCGGACATGATACAGATGATGGTCAGAGACTGCAGACATGATACAGGAGATGCTTAGAGGCTGTGGACATGATACAGATGATGGTCAGTGACTGCGGACATGATACAGATGATGGTCAGAGACTGCGGACATAATACAGGAGATGCTTAGAGGCTGCAGACATGATACAGGAGAAGCTTAGAGGCTGTGGACATGATACAGATGATGGTCAGAGACTGCAGACATGATACAGGAGATGCTTAGAGGCTGCGGACATGATACAGATAATGGTCAGAGACTGCGGACATGATACAGATGATGGTCAGAGACTGCGGACATAATACAGGAGATGCTTAGAGGCTGCGGACATGATACAGATGATGGTCAGAGACTGCGGACATGATACAGATGATCAAGAATGAGGGGTTGGGACTTTATATGAGGCAATACCTATGATTTACCTCCATCCCTGCACATATTGAAAAAAGAAAGCAGTGGGACTTTATACGAAGCAATAATACTGAGTAATACTGAGTAAAATGAATCAATCAATGTACACATTGTTTATTAAATACAATTGGCATATATACACTGTAAAATAGATAATAAAAGAAAACATTAAATTGTAATCATTGGTCTCAGTAGCAACAGATTGCACAATTAGTAACAGTACATAATTGTTACAACATAATACACATAGTAATGGACCAAGGTATATATACCAGTAAGTAATAATGATAACGTATAGATATAAAAACAATGGTAGAAAAATTCAATGGAATATAATAAAAACAAAAACGGATAGCAATAGTATTGGTAGGACCGACACTGTGACGTTGCATCATAGGAAAGCTCGACGCGTTTCGTGGTAGCATAACCACTCATCAGGAGCAAGATGCAGGGTATGGGAATATCTAAAAGAAAAAATTATTATTGCAATGACTAACATGGTAAGGTAGTCAGAATAGGGTATGTAGTAAGTAAAGTGAAGAGGGGAAACTAAAGCAGATTCCAAACACTCTCACCTGGTATTTGTAAGACCTTACCATGTTAGTCATTGCAATAATAATTTTTTATTTTAGATATTCCCATACCCTGCATCTTGCTCCTGATGAGTGGTTATGCTACCACGAAACGCGTCGAGCTTTCCTATGATGCAACGTCACAGTGTCGGTCCTACCAATACTATTTCTATCCGTTTTTGTTTTTATTCTATTCCATTGAATTTTTCTACCATTGTTTTTATATCTATACGTTATCATTATTACTTACTGGTATATATACCTTGGTCCATTAATATGTGTATTATGTTGTAACAATTATGTACTGTTACTAATTGTGCAATCTATTGCTACTGAGACCAATGATTACAATTTAATGTTTTCTTTTATTATCTATTTTACAGTGTATATATGCCAATTGTATTTAATAAACAATGTGTACATTGATTGATTCATTTTACTCAGTATTACTCAGTATTATTGCTTCGTATAAAGTCCCACTGCTTTCTTTTTTCAATATGATACAGATAATGGTCAGAGACTGCGGACATAATACAGGAGATGCTTAGAGGCTGCAGACATGATACAGGAGATGCTTAGAGGCTGCGGACATGATACAGATGATGGTCAGAGACTGCAGACATGATACAGGAGATGCTTAGAGGCTGCAGACATGATACAGTAGATGCTTAGAGGCTGCGGACATGATACAGATGATGGTCAGAGACTGCGGACATGATACAGATGATGGTCAGAGACTGCGGACATAATACAGGAGATGCTTAGAGGCTGCAGACATGATACAGGAGATGCTTAGAGGCTGCGGACATGATACAGATGATGGTCAGAGACTGCAGACATGATACAGGAGATGCTTAGAGGCTGCAGACATGATACAGTAGATGCTTAGAGGCTGCGGACATGATACAGATGATGGTCAGAGACTGCGGACATGATACAGATGATGGTCAGAGACTGCGGACATAATACAGGAGATGCTTAGAGGCTGCAGACATGATACAGGAGATGCTTAGAGGCTGCGGACATGATACAGATGATGGTCAGAGACTGCAAACGTGATACAGGAGATACTTAGAGGCTGCGGACATGATACAGATGATAGTTAGGGGCTGAGGACATGATACAGGAGATGGTTAGAGACAATGGATATACTACAGGAGAAGTGAGGCCTGGAGTGACAAAAAAAAGTGACAGAATAACGTAGGGCCCGGGCATGACTGTGGGGGGGGGGGGGGGTGGGGGAAGGTGCAGGTGGCTGCTGGGTTTTTCCTGAGGTTATGTGGGAAATTGGTTTGTTAGCACTGTTGTTTATTTCATTTCAGATGGAGGTCAATCACGCCTTGTCTGGATTTTAGGACATTCCTATGTTTATTGGGGTCCAGGAGAGCGGATATGAGGCCGGATGGTAGGCAGCTGGGCATCCCTCGGGGGGAGGCTCGGATTAGGTGGATGGGCGTACCAGGGATGGGGTGGGGCAGGGTGCTGCCTGAAGTGCAGCACTATGCTCGACTCGATAGACCTCCGGACATTTTGGTGCTTCATGCGGGAGGGAATGATTTAGGTGTTAGACCGATTGGGGAACTGATTGCGGCCGTTAAGGCGGATTTCTTGACACTCCGCTCGGCTTTTCCGGCCATGTTGCTGGTGTGGTCCGACATCGTTGCACGGACGACCTGGCGCATGGCAAGGTCGGTAGACAGGCTCAACAAGGCTAGGGTCAAAGTAAACAAGGTGGTGGTATAAGGAATACAACTCATAATTAAATCAGAAAAGTAGTCTCATGCGGGAGTGTCAACCCTTTTAAAATTGTAATTTGAACCTCTACAGGCAGGTCCGAGGGATGGTAATGGTAACAGTAATGGTAACAGTAATGGTAAAATTAATAAAGCTAGGTTCTTGTTCTTCTTCTCTTTTCTTTTGGTTACTCTGAAAGTTCACTTTTGTTCTTATGTTAATTTCTTTTATGTTAGAATCTATATTCTCGGTGAATTTAATTCCCAGTGGGATAGTAGAGCTTGATCTCATGCTTCCTCTAGCTGGTCTGGTACTGTGGGGGGTGGGGGTGTTGCCTCTCTCTCCGGATCACAGATAGTTCCCATGGGGGTGTATGGAGGGGGGAGGGGATACCCTTGGCCCCGTGTACGCTGTATATGTTTATGCCGTGATATGACATTTATCTGACTCCTATCTGTGTATTCAAATGTATTAATATGTCTTCGTTCCACAAATGGAATGTATTGTTCACCTTTTTGTTCACCTTTAAAATTCAATAAAAATTATTGTTAAAAAGTAAACAAGGTGGTGGGTAGATTTGTGGTGAGAAACGGGGGTTTGGTCGTTAGGCACACAGATTTGGAGATTAATGTGGGTATGTACCTCCGAGGAGATGGTGTTCACCTATCCAAGGTGGGTATAGATCTGTCGGCGTTGGGTCTCCAGGACGGGATTCAGCGGGCCCTGCGGGTGTGGAGGGGCCCTTAAGGGTAAGGTTTTATCCTTGCGGGCTGTGGCGGTGTCGTTGGTCTTTGATGGTGGCAGATAACAGATGCGATGGAAGTGGTGGGGGGCTCATCTGTGGTATGGGCCCCTCTGGGGTTATTCCAGTGGAACGGTGTCTGCTGGAATACGGTTATGGTTGCTGTAACGGCACCCCAAATATCAAGGGTATTAAACGCCGTTTACGATGTCCCCTCTCCTGGACACACATCCACACGCTACCAATCTTCCACAGCCAAACGACCCCTTCCCATAGGAACCAATCCCTCTGGAAGAAACGAGAAACGAGACGCACTTCTGGGGTAGAATGAATTCTATTGAGAAACTTTGTATCTTTTATATACATCTAATACACAGTAGTTTAACATGAACAATGGCCCAGCTCCACCCACACATCACAAGACTCAACACATCATCCTGACGTCTGCTAGGCTTCACAAGATCCCACACAATAGAATATAACGATCCCCAATACACATCTTATCACAAAGTGTTGGCAGCCAGTCTGTCTGCCGGATACCATACACACAGGCATAGTGAACAATAGAATGCAAATCACCTTAATTCCTCCCAGCAATGATTACACAAAAGGCAGGGGCTGGGGGTGATGACATTAGCATCTAACAGTATGTGTCCCAACATCATGAAGGCGTCACTTTTCAATTACCCTGTTGAGGTCATAATTAAACAGTAAACAGTTCTTTGCAGATATTCTGAGGAATATGGTGGATCAATATTACAGACCCAATCTAGATACAATGTATGTGCAGCATTGAATAT
Source organism: Rana muscosa (assembly GCA_029206835.1). Lineage (NCBI taxonomy): Eukaryota > Metazoa > Chordata > Amphibia > Anura > Ranidae > Rana > Rana muscosa. The sequence goes on from CM055128.1 coordinate 219,300,215, forward strand.
GGCTATCACCGACCATATTGGGGTTTTCATTCACCCTGTGCCCCTAATAGAGACACAGGGTGGTTGACACATAAGAGGCATTGGGGGAGCTGAAGCAAGGGTATCTCATACTTTCTAAGCGATTCTGAGTTCCCCGGGCCTTACCGTTACATCTCTCCCCTTTCGGCAGGAGACTAACAGAGGAGGGAACCCCAGACGGGTTGACTCCGAAGTTAGTCCATAGGTCCCTTCTTCTAATGCCGGTATCCACACAGTACCCCAAATAAATTGCTCCAAACAGAGCATTACTTACCCAGCCAACCTCTGCCTCTCTCAGAGAATATACCCGCCGCTGGGGAGAGGCCTGGACTGGCCCTTCTCCCTGGAGTCCTTTCAGCCGCTGGAGAGAAGACAGGGTGACTGGGCTCAGTCCGTCATGCTGTTGGGGATCTGGGTCGAATGCCCGGCATCCCTGGGGTATACAAGTGGAGACTGAAGTCCCATCCACTTGTGGTAGGTGAAAATTCCCCAGTGCTTGCAAAGCAAGGCTGACATCCTCCTGTCTCAGTGTCACACCATTTTCTGGGGTTGTGTCAGTGAGGACCGAAGTCCCATCCAATACCACAGGAACTCCCTTTTCTGTTAGTTGAGAGCAGAGGCCCGTGGCACTCTGCTCTGTTGCCAGCTCTTCTGCTGGGTACTCCACACTATCTGCTCTGGTTAACTGTTGGGTGGGGAAATGGCCTGCTTCTCCTCCCTGCATCTCTGAAATCCACTGGGAAAGAGGAACCATCGCCTTCTCACCTCGGGCCTCCAAAACTGCCACGGGTGTAGAGCAGGGTCTGCAGTACTTTGTCCTGCCGCCAGTACTTGGGCCGGCGATGCATAATCCCTAACATCCTCTGAACAGTCCCTAAGGCCATACCCTCTGTAATCTGTGGCTGGGGAGATGAGCCAACTGCTCTAGCTCCCTGGAACTCCATATCATCCACTTCGGCTTTAGGGGTGGCAATCTTCAGATTTTCCACTGCTGATTCTTCAGCCAGGATTTCATAGTTGTCCACTGGTATTTCCTGATAGTCCCAGGCAAAGGTAGCCCCACCCTGCTGCTGAGCCGAGTCTAGCAGCTGTTTGTAGGCAATCTCCATCTCCCATTCCTGAACGGCCAGAAACTCCAAATCTTCCTGTGCCCAGTGCCCTTCCGAGACATTCAGTCTTTGCTCTCTGTGCTCCATTATTTCCTCCAAATGCCACTCCCGATCACTCCCAAAGTCAGGGTCCTCGGACAGCCTCCAATACAACAATCCCAGGCCATTATAGTCAAAGCCTTCCGTGGGGCTGTCATCCGCTGACCACTGGCACTCTTGGGCTACATACCACCGGAGGGCTCTGTAGCTCTCGTCCAACCGCATCTCTGCCCGGATCAGCCTGCTTAACTCAGCTGTCCACTCCTGCTTCGGTTGTTCCCCCAATAACAGCATTCGTACTTCATACTGCGACCAGTACCTTACATGGATGGAGGGGAGAACTTTTCCCTGGTGTTGCTGCTCGAGAGCTAGCACTTTCTTCCAGAGTTCGCAGCGGATTGAATCAGACCATCCCAGCAGGACCTCCTCTGATACTGGTCCTCTATGCTGTATCTGCATCTCTCACAACCTCCTTCTGAATTCCTTTTCCATGTCGGCTGGTATCTGTATCTCTCCTCTCCTTTCAGTTGGTGCTGCTTTTTTAGGTTTTGTCTCCGATTGCCGTATTTCCGCCATTCTCTGCTCATGTTGCCGCTCATCCTGCCGCTCGATGTCTCTAATGGCTTCCTGTATGGCGGTCTCTGATGGGTTAGCACCATATAATGCCAACCGCTGTCGCACTCGTTGCTGAAAGAAATCTTCAACTGACCAGGGTCCTGCATCACCCTCCTTCGGCTGCATAGCTGGTCATTCACTGTGGTGGTTTGGAGTGTCCCAGGAACTGGAGGGAAAATCCCGCTGCTGCCAACCAATGTAACGGGTCCCCAAATATCAAGCGTATTAAACGCCGTTGGACACACATCCACTCGCTACCAATCTTCCACAGCCAAACGACCCCTTCCCATAGGAACCAATCCCTCTGGAAGAAACGAGACGCACTCTGTATTCTTCTGGGGTAGAATGAATTCTATTGAGAAACATTGTAACTTTTATATACATCTAATGCACAGTAGTTTAACATGAACAATGGCCCAGCTCCACCCACACATCACAAGACTCAACACATCATCCTGACGTCTGCTAGGCTTCACAAGATCCCACACAATAGAATATAACGATCCCCAATACACATCTTATCACAAAGTGTTGGCAGCCAGTCTGTCTGCCGGATACCATACACACAGGCATAGTGAACAATAGAATGCAAATCACCTTAATTCCTCCCAGCAATGATTACACAAAAGGCAGGGGCTGGGGGTGATGACATTAGCATCTAACAGTATGTGTCCCAACATCATGAAGGCGTCACTTTTCAATTACCCTGTTGAGGTCATAATTAAACAGTAAACAGTTCTTTGCAGATATTCTGAGGAATATGGTGGATCAATATTACAGACCCAATCTAGATACAATGTATGTGCAGCATTGAATATGGCTATCACAGACCATATTGGGGTTTTCATCCACCCTGTGCCCCTAATAGAGACACAGGGTGGTTGACACATAAGAGGCATTGGGGGAGCTGAAGCAAGGGTATCTCATACTTTCTAAGCGATTCTGAGTTCCCCCGCCTTCCCGTTACAGTTGCACTGTGGAAAACAGTGGTTGTCTCCGAGCTGGTTATACGGCTGGAGGCCTGGTACAGTTAAAAGGTACCGCAGTGCAGTGGTGGTAAAAAGTTTTGCAGGGTTGCCGTCAAAGACCAACAGGCTGGTGTTAAAGAAGTTGTTTGGTTAAAATGTTAAGTTAAAAGTATTGGAAATTATTATTTAATAAATTAATTATTGTTTTTATTTAATAAATAGGCTGTTATGGCCATTTATACTCCAAAACCTGTGTGTGTCTTCATTAATAGAGGTTTAAGGGGGATAAGTGATGTTAAAGGTCATAGGTAAAAGGTGGGGTTATCTGGACTACACTAGTTATGGTTACATGCTGCAGGCATTGCACAGGAGATGGTTACAGGCTGTGGGCATGGCACAGGAGATGATTACAGGTGTGGGCATAGCACAGGAAATGGTTACAGGCTGCAGACATGGCACAGGAGATAGTTACAGGTGCAGGCATGGTACAGGAGGTGGCTACAGGCTGCGGGTATGGCACAGGACTCATGAGATGGCTACAGGCTGCGGGTATGGCACAGGACTCAGGAGATGATTACAGGCTGCGGGTATGGCACAGGAATCAGGAGATGATTACAGTCTGCGGACATGATATGGTTAAAATCTCAACACCAGCCAGCTGAGTGGCACTGACAGATGCCCGGCGGGCGGCTCTCCTGCCTCCCCATCCACTTCTCTGCTCTGGCTCCTGGCTGAGTGGCACTGACAGACTCCCATGGCCGGCGCCCAGCAGGCGACTCTCCCACCATAAAGTCTGCCGAAGGCAATTGTTTTCACAGACAGTGAGACCCGTAGGAGAATATGGACGGAGGGGCGGCATGACTAGGGGAGGAACAGGGTCATATAACGGTCAGTTAGGTCAGAGAGGGGGCAGGGGAGGAGAGCTTACCTGATTGGAGGCAGAAGTTAGAAGGGGGCAGGATCCAGTGGTGAGGGTCTGGCGTAGGGGAGGAATTTCATCATTCCGGGAAGATTAGGAGCAGAGCCAACTTCAGGGTCCCCTCATCTGCAGGTAGAGAGAAAATAATGGGTGATCTGCAGGCTGTGTTAGCGCAGGTTAGGGCCACAGCGGTCGAGCGGGGCCCTCAGTGGCTGCAGGAGCAGCTTTCAGATGTGCTTGGGGGGGTGGGAGCGTCTCCGTCCCCTGCCCCTTCCCCCCTGGCCGGACACGGGCTAGGAAGGTTCACCCCCCTGATCGCCTCAGTCCCTCACCTGTGGCACGGGTCCGGCGGCCACCACGGAGCCCCTGTAGCAGGGACCCTCCAGGGCTTACTTCTGGGGTATCTGTTCAAAAACCTGGCGGGAGCCTTGGGAGGAATCCACGTCCGAGGGGGGAGGAGGTTTCCTGCTCTTACTCCCCCTCCCCCCCTTCTCACTGAATGCCAGAGCGTGCGGTAATCGACCCCCCTGATGTTCCGAGGGGGGGGGCGGCTCGGCGGGGAAGAGGTAGCGAGCGGCGCAGTGAGGGGCGTCCCGGCCCTTCAGCTGCTTCGGGTGTGCAGGCGGCCCCGGAGGTAGTGGACCACGCTAGAGGGGTTGCGCGGCCTTCTCCTGCCAGTCGTCGCAGCAGGGATTCGGAGCTGTCGGCTCTCAGTGCCTGCACCGCAGAGAGGAGCTCGGCGGAGTGATGTCACGGCCACAGGCAGCAGAGGGGCTCGGGCGCCCTCTGCTGGTTCTTTAGCGGTACTGCACCAGGTTCTCCCTACAAGCAGCCAGCCATTGACTCAGGATAGGGGAACCCCCCCTTAAAGAGACAGCGCGTCCCTGCTACAGTTGGGGGTTCTGCGGTACCCCGCAGCTCGGCATCAGTGAGGGTCACGGCTGGGGCTGAGAAGGACGTTTCCAGGAGCCCCGAACCAGCGTCGCCAGAACGTGGAGAGCGGGGGACGCCAACACAACATGATTCGCCGTATGAATCCGGGGAGGTCTCCAGCGAAGATGACGTTCAGCCTGACCTGAGGCGCCCTGCTTTGCGGAGCCAGCTGGGATCCGGAACAGCGGCTGGTCGTGTGGCGGCGCTGCAGCAGCCGGGTAAGTCGCAAACTTTACTTATGTCTGATGGTCGGGATGGGGCGGTCGGGTTGGTGGTTTCACAAGGGGCTATTTCAGGGGCGGCAGGGTCTGCGGTCGGGGACTCGGGTGCCGGGCCGGTTTTGTCCACGTTTTTTACAGGTTTTTGGGAGTTGTTGGCCCGTTGTGACCCGGGTGGGTCTTCTTCCTCATTCCGGGGGCCCGCAGGGGCGTGGGCACCTGCAGCCACTAGTGTGGGATTGGTGGTCCCACCTACGCCCCCCTTGGTGAGGCCAGTTTCTGTGGCAGCCCCTGTGGTCGACACATCTTCCAGCGCCAGTGTGACGGCCGCGTCACAGACGGAGGGGTCTGACGCTAGTAAAGCGAAGGAGTCCACGGAGGATAGGGTGAGGTTAGCCGATGCGGTGAAGTGCGAAATGTATACGTGCTTTGAGGGCCCGCTGGGGGCTCATCTTAAGCAGGATGTCCGGGACAGGATCTGGAAAGGGGAATATGTTGAAATATTCTCCCTTTTGCCTTTGGAAAAATTTCATATAGACAAGGGTAAGGCGGATGACAGCAAAAAAGAGGAGGAGGAGAAGCGCCGATGGCGTCTCATCCCTCGCACCTTTGGGAACTGGCTTCAGGCGTTTGCCATCTTGGCAGGCGTTATCGGCGAAAAACCGCCGGAGAATTGCACTCCGCTTTTTTGTTACCCGGACGCCATTGGAGAAGCGTATAGAGTCTACGGGGGTACTGCTTGGTTACGCTACGACGAGGAGTTTCGCCAGCGCAAGGCCTTGCGTCCGGGCTTGCGTTGGGATCACAAGGATATTGGGCTTTGGATGAAGCTCAGGTCAGCCCTTTCTCGGGGGGGGGGGGGGGCGGCGGTTCAGGTGCCGCTGGACAGTCGGCCACTCAAAAGAGAGGCAGTTGTTGGCAATTCAACGAGGGGTCATGCCGTTTTGGCGCAACCTGTCATTTCCGACATGAGTGCTCTGGTTGCGGGGGCTCACACAGTTATGCCAAATGTTTTAAAAAAGGAAAGTCCCAACCCGGTGAGTCTGCTTCAAAAAGGGAGGACGCCGGTAAGCCTTCCCGCGATGGTGCCGTATCTAGATAGATACCCGCGGAGGGAGGCGGCCAAATTTTTGGCTGCCGGTTTTGCCCATGGCTTTCGTATACCGTGTGACAGACCAGTGGCCCTGTCCCCTCGGCCATGGAATCTGAAATCCACGCGGCTTTTTCCCCCAAGTTGTTTCGGAAAAATTGGCGAAGGAGGTGGAACTGGGGAGAATGGCCGGCCCCTTCGGCCATCCCCCCATATCTTCTTTGCACGTGTCCCCTTTGGGGTTTTCCCCAAAAGGGAACCCAACAAATTTAGGATGATACATCATTTGTCGTATCCCAAGGGGAATTCGGTGAATGATGCCATCCCTTCCGATTTGGCGGCGGTGTCGTATACCTCCTTTGACGCCGCAGTCGAGTGGGTACAGCGTTACGGCCAGGGTTCATTGTTGGCAAAGATGGATATCGAAGCTGCCTTCCGCCTGCTGCCGGTTCACCCGGAGAGCCAACATTTGCTAACATTGTTGTTTTTGGGATGGGCGGTTTTTTCTCGACCGTTGTCTCCCAATGGGCTTATTTTGAGGTTTTCAGCACTTTCGTGGAGTGGGTGGTGCGGGAGGAGACACAGTTGAGATCTGTGCTGCACTATCTTGATGATTTCCTTTGCATTGGCCCCCCGGATTCCTCGGTTTGCTCTGTACTGTTGCACACCTTGGAATCTGTTGCGTCACGGTTCGGGATTCCTTTGGCACCGGGAAAAACGGAGGGTCCTGCAACGGTCATGCAATTTTTGGGCATTGTCATTGACACGCGTCTCATGGAATGTCGCCTGCCGATGGACAAACTGGATGATCTGCGTCGGGGGGTGGCACAGGCCGAGGCGGCAAAGAAGGTTAGGCTTAAACAATTGCAGTCTTTATTGGGTAAGCTTAATTTTGCGCGCCGCATAATGCCAATGGGGCGCATCTTTAGTCGTCGCCTCTGTGCCGCCACTTCCGGAGTTTTGCGGCCGCATCACTTCATCAGGCTTTCGCGGGAACACAAGGCCGATTTGCGAGTTTGGGGTGAGTTTCTGGCCTCCTATAATGGCAGGTCCTTATGGATGGCCCCGGTGGTGGCGGCTTCCGACTTTGACCTTTACACTGATGCTGCGGGCAGTTCTGGGTTTGGGGCATTTTGCCAGGGGGCCTGGTGTGCTGAGGCGTGGCCCGAGGAATGGCGTGCGGCTGGGTTTTTAAAAAATTTGGTTTTGTTGGAACTGTTCCCGATTGTGGTGGCGGTGGAGATCTGGGGGGACAAATTTCGGGATCGTCGTGTTTGTTTTTATTGCGACAATATGGGGGTGGTGGAGGTTGTGGCCAGTCTATCAGCCTCTTCACCTCCAGTGGTGCACTTACTGCGGCAACTAGTTTTGAGGTGTTTAAGTTTAAATTGTCATGTGCAAACTGTTCATGTCCCAGGTGTTCTGAATTCCATAGCCGATTCCTTGTCTCGTTTCCAGTGGGAGAGGTTCCCGAAGTTGGCGCCGGCAGCGGAACACCAGGGGGTGCCTTGTCCCGTGCGGCTGTGGAAGCTGGCGTTGGAGTAGCAGGTGAGCTATTACGCCCCTCTGTGTGTGCGGGTACTTGGGCTGCATATTCAACCATTTGGGGTGAGTGGTCCGCGCTGGTGAGTTCGGTGGGGGGTTGTTTTTCCACTCTGGATCATTTGACATTGCTGTTGTATTTCATTGGAATGGAATTTACGCGGGGCTCGTCTGTCTCGAAAATGAACAAGGGTTTAGCCGCTTTAGCTTTTTTCTTCCGGATGCAGGGCTTGTGCGATGTGATGAAGGATTTTAGGGTACGACAGGCCATGAAAGGTTATCGGCGTGGGAGGGTACAGCCAGATACCAGGCGACCGGTCTCGTTTGATCTGCTTCAGGACTTGGTGGGGAGGTTGCCCGGGGTTTGCTCTTCTGCTTTTGAGGTGCAGCTGTTCACAGTGGCTTTTGCGCTGGCTTTTTTTTGGGGCATTGCGCATTGGGGAATGGGTTAGCAAGAACAGGTGGGGGGTGGGTGGACTGCAAGTGTCGGACATGACGGTGGCCGGTGATTGTGTCCGGCTCCATATAAGGAAGTCAAAAACTGATCAGTTGGGGAAGGGGGTTACTGTGTCATTGTTTCGGGTGTTGCCGGAAGCGGTTTGCCCAGTTTCTTCTGTTCAACGGTATCTCGAGGTTAGGGGGTTGGGGCGAGGTTCCTTTTTGCTGCACGAGGATGGCTCATGCCTGTCGCGCTTTCAGTTTTTGTCTGTTTTTCGCCGTTGTTTGGTGGTGGCGGGCAGGGAGGTTTCCCAGTTTAATACTCATTTGTTTCGGGTGGGGGCTGCTACGGAAGATGGGGTTTGGGTTCCCAGGTGGTGAGACGTATATGGAGGTGGGAATCAGATCGTTTCAAGATTTATGTTCGCCCTCATCTGCTCTGAAATTGTATTGAGTTTTCATGTGTTTCTATTTTTCTTGTATTTCTTTTTCAGATCTTCCTCCTGGGCTGGTCTGGATCTTGGGGGACTCCTATGTTTTCTGGGGGGCGGTGAAGGCTGACGCATGGCCCGAAGGTAGGCAACTTGGCATCCCACAGAGTCAGGCTGCTTTGAAATGGTTGGGGGTTCGGGGCATGATGTGGGGCCAGGTGCTTCCTTTCACTATTATTCTAGAGTTGACAGGCCCCCCGATGTCTTAGTATTGCAGGCTGGGGGCAATGATCTGGGGGTCCGGGCCACCAGGGATCTGGTGAAGGATGTCAAATTTGACATTTTGCGTCTGATGCGCGAATTTCTGGGATGCATCATTGTCTGGTCGGATATCGTGGCCCGGAAAGTTTGGCGTTTTGCTCGCTCTGTCAGCCGACTGGACAAGGCGAGAATTAAGTTGAACAGGGATATTGGCAAGTTTGTGGCCCGGCTCAGTGGCATTGTGGTACGGCACCGTGAGCTGGAAGATCAGTCTGTCCGCTATTGGAGAGATGATGGTGTTCACCTGAACGCTGTGGGCATAGACATCTGGTCTTTGGGCCTTCAGGAAGGGGTGGTGAGGGCGCTGCAGGTGTGGAGGGATTCGCTTGAATGAGGTTATCAATCAAGCTCATGTGGCGGTTCAAGGGGTCTTTGGGGGGTCAGTGACGAATTACATGGTACAGGATTAGTGGGGCCCATCTAAGGTATGGCGCTTTCCACCTGGTTAACGGTGGTTCTCCCAGGAGCTAGGTCCCCTGGGGGAAGGGAATATGGAAGTATGTGGGATGTCGGAGCGTCTTTGAGCCGGTTGGGGCACGGCTGGGGACATAGATCGTTATGGTTATAAATTGTGCCTTAAAGACATCCAAAGACCTCTTGTTGTTGGGCATTAGTATTTTGTTGAAAAGTTGCACTTACGAGTATGTTTACATGATGTTATTTTATTATTTGGTTAATAAAAAAATTGGCTGGTGTGGCCATATAAAACCCATGTCACACAGTCTGTGTCTTTAATGTTATTGGTAAGGACCAAGGTTGACAAATCCTTTAGTCAAGTGAGACCCGTAGGCAGGGCCGATCCTAGGGTCACAGACGCCTGGGTTCAGAAATATTTCTGGCGCCCCCACATGGGTGTGGTCATCTTACTAACTCCTCCCCTTTACACATGTTTCTATGGCTACGACTCAAACACAGAGATGCTCCCCTAAGAAGTCTTCATTACCCCAGGATCCTCCCATGATCTTTTAACAATAAAGAAAATAAGTACACTAATGGGACCCGGAGTGGGGTCTCTCTAATGCACACAGAGAGGGCTTCTGTTGGAGAGTCTGTTAGAAGGAGCCCCCAGACATACTGCAGACATGATACAGGAGATGGTCAGAGACTGAAAACATGATATAAGAGATGGTCAGAGACTGCAGACATGATATAAGAAATGGTCAGAGACTGCAGACATACTACAAGAGATTGTCAGAGACTGCAGACATGCTACAGGAGATGGTCAGAGACTGCAGACATAATACTGGAGATGGTCAGAGACTGCAGACATACTACAAGAGATGGTCAGAGACTGCAGACATATTACAGGAGATGGTCAGAGACTGCAGACATAGTACAGGAGATGGTCATAGACTGCAGACATAGTACAGGAGATGGTCAGAGACTGCAGACATAGTACAGGAGATGGTCAGAGACTGCAGACATTGTACATGAGATGGTCAGGTACAGGAGATTGTGAGAGACTGCAGACACACTACAGGAGATGATTAGGGACTGCAGACACACTACAGGAGGCTGCAGTTCCTATGGATGGCAGTAGATAATGGCCCACTCGGCCCTCTCATCAGACCCAGCGATACAGCAACATCGGTTCCTCTGATCAGGAGTCAGCTCCCTCTGGGTTGCCCGTGGCGACTTCGCTGGGTAGTGCTCAGATCTGTATTCTGGCAATGACTCCATTCCTTTCTTCACCAGTGATGGTTCCAGGCTGTGCGGCTTTCCCTCTGGTGGCGCAGGGCAGCGGGGTTCTCTCTCTGATGGTGTCCCCTCAGCATTGTCCTCTCCCTGGAGTCCTGGGTGCACTTCCCCAAAAGCTTTTCTGGGCTCCTGGCTCTCTCTCTCTCCCCCCCTCTCCCATTCAGCTGGGCATGCTGTGTGGGCTGCAGTTTCCGAGTCACAATGGGGCCACCAGTCCTCGGGACTATATTTCCCACAATCCTCTTCTCTGCTCCTTTTTTATTGAATTTCTTCCCAGGCCAATATGAAGGAGGGAGAAGAAACATAGCGGGCAGCTGTCCTGGCAAGCGCCGCTTACTAGTACAGCAATGCGAGGAGGAGAGTGGTCTAAGAGCCCGCGGCTGCTCTCTCTCCACTCAGACACGGGCGCTCGATCTCTGCCTGCTTCGCTCTCCTCATTTGACAGGAGGAGGGAAGGGGATGGGCAGTAAACACAGAGAGCCCACCTTTAATTGATAACAGGGGCAGCGGCGGCACAGGCTCTCCTCCCCTGATTCGCTCCTGCATACCTCCCAACTTTTAAAGTTGAGAATGAGGGACATTCTGGTGAGAGAATGACCTGCGGCACTCACAGCTTATATCAAAGTCCCCATCGGAATCCCTTCTTACATCAGGGTTCCCATCAGAGCCCCCCCACAGCAGGTGTCCCCCATCAGAGTCACCCCCCCACAGAAAGGGGTCCCCTTCAGAGTCCCCCCACAGCAGGTGTCCCCCATCAGAGTCCCCCCACAGCAGGTGTCCCCCATCAGAGCCCCCCCACAGCAGGTGTCCCCCATCAGAGCCCACCACAGCAGGTGTCCCCACCAGAGCCCCCCCGCAGCAGGTGTCCCCATCAGAGCCCCCCACAGCAGGTGTCCCCATCAGAGCCCCCCTCAGCAGGTGTCCCCCATCAGAGCCCCCCCCACAGCAGGTGTCCCCCATCAGAGCCCCCCACAGCAGGTGTCCCTATCAGAGCCCCCCACAGCAGGTGTCCCCATCAGAGCCCCCCCACAGCAGGTGTCCCCATCAGCGTCCCCCCCACACAGCAGGTGTCCCCCATCAGAGCCCCCCCATCAGAGACCCCCCCAGCAGGTGTTCCCCATCAGAGCCCCCACCCAGCAGTTGTCCCCCATCAGAGTCCCCCATCAGAGCCCCCCCACAGCAGGTGTCCTCCATCAGAGCCCCCCCCCACAGCAGGTGTCCCCCATCAGAGCCCACCACAGCAGGTGTCCACACCAGAGCCCCCCCGCAGCAGGTGTCCCCCATCAGAGCCCACCACAGCAGGTGTCCCCACCAGAGCCCCCCCCACAGCAGGTGTCTCCATCAGAGCCCCCCCCACAGCAGGTGTCCCCATCAGAGCCCCCCACAGCAGGTGTCCCCATCAGAGCCCCCCCCCACAGCAGGTGTCCCCATCAGAGTCCCCCCACACAGCAGGTGTCCCCCATCAGAGCCCCCCAGCAGGTGTTCCCCATCAGAGCCCCCACCCAGAAGTTGTCCCCCATCAGAGTCCCCCATCAGAGTCCCCCCACACCAGGTGTCCTCCATCAGAGCCCCCCCCCACAGCAGGTGTCCCCCATCAGAGCCCACCACAGCAGGTGTCCCCATCAGAGCCCACCACAGCAGGTGTCCACACCAGAGCCCCCCCCGCAGCAGGTGTCCCCCATCAGAGCCCACCACAGCAGGTGTCCCCACCAGAGCCCCCCCCACAGCAGGTGTCCCCATCAGAGCCCCACCACACAGCAGGTGTCCCCATCAGAGCCCCCCACAGCAGGTGTCCCCATCAGAGCCCCCCCCCCACAGCAGTTGTCCCCATCAGAGTCCCCCATCAGAGTCCCCCCCACAGCAGTCGTCCCCCATCAAAGTCCCCCCACAGCAGGTGTCCCCATCAGAGCCCCCCACAGCAGGTGTCTCCCATCAGAGCCCCCCAACAGCAGGTGTCCCCCATCAGAGCCCCCCAGCAGGTGTCCCTCATCAGAGCCCCCACAGCAGGTGTCCCCATAGATCAGTGCCTGTCCAATAGATCCCTGTAGCTTGGGCGCGCTGGGAGCAGAAGCACATTACAGGGGGGCAGGGCATACTATAATCTTTGGTTACTAGGAGGGTGGCACTCGGAGAGCATTTCTGGGATTGCACGGGACGATTGGCAGCAGCTCCAGCCAACCCAGAAGCCTCTCATCACACCGCCTATGGGAGAAGAGCCGACACACGCAGAGGGGGCGGGACAGACAGGAGACTGCTCCATGCGCACCGGACAGAATAATTAGTGGAGCCTAGTACCGGAATGAGTTGTATCGGTACTAGGCTCTGCTGCGGTACCCAGCCCGAATTCCCGGGACAGCAGGAGGTATGCACTCTTGTCAGTTGCCAACGGAGAGAACAAGCGGGATGGAGAACCGCAGCACCCGCTACATGCGCTCTGCCTCTGGACACAGACAAGGAGGAGGGATAGGAGCACCCTGGAGCTTCGGCGCCCCCACCTCTGCGGCGCCTGGGTGCGGAGCACCCCGCGCACCCTGCCTAGGATCGGCCCTGCCCGTAGGAGAATATGGACGGAGGGGCGGCATGACTAGGGGAGGAACAGGGTCAGATAACGGTCAGTTAGGTCAGAGAGGGGGCAGGGGAGGAGAGCTTACCTGATTGCAGGCAGAAGTTAGAAGGGGGCAGGGTCCAGTGGTGAGGGTCTGGCGTAGGGGAGGAATTTCATCATTCCGGGAAGATTAGGAGTAGTGATGAGCCGAACACCCCCGGGTTCGGTTCGCACCAGAACCCGCGAACGGACCGAAAGTTCGCACGAACTTTAGAACCCTATTAAATACAATGGATGCGAACGTTCGAAATCTAAAGTGCTAATTATAACGACTATTATGCATGTTATTGTCCTAAAAAGGGTTTGGGAACCCGGGTTCTGCACCAGGGGACATGTATCAATGCAAAAATAAGTTTTAAAAACTGCAGTTTTTCTGGAGCAGTCATTTTAATGATGAATAAAGTGAAAAAAAAAAAGTCAAATATTCCTTTAAATATCGTACCTGGGGGGTGTCTAAAGTATGCCTGTGAAGTGCCACGTGTTTCCCGTGTTTAGAACTGTCCCTGCACAAAATTACATTTCTAAAGGAAAAAAAGCCATTTAAAACTGCTTGCGGCTTTAATGTAATGTCTGGACCCGGTAATATGGATGAAAATCTTTAAGAAAAATGGCATAGCTACCCCATCACCCCCCCCCCCCCCCTACCCCAGCCCATTACCAGCCCCTTTGGGTCTTGTATAGTGTTCAGCGAACCCGAACTGTAAAGTTCGGGTCCGTACCGAACTTTAGCTTTTTCCCGAACCCGGACTTTGCGCATTTAATTACGCATTTAGAAATACTTCAAGGGCCATCCAATTAGCTGGTGTGCCCTTAGAGGCCATCATAGCCATGCCTACTAATGGCATGGCTGTGATTGGTCAGTGCAACATGTGACCCAGCTTCTATATAAGCTAGAGGCACACAGCACACACGTCACTCTGCTTCAGAATAGATAGGGAGAGGATCTTGGCTGCTGCTGTTGCTAATAGGGAGAGACTGTAAAATACATGAGGTAGTCCTGATTCTGCAATCTGAGGGAAAAGATAGAGAGATAGTGTAGTGTAGGGCCAGGTTCCTGTTGGTGCTTTCAGGGAGAGAGAATATTATATAGGAGTCCAGATTCAGAGATTAAAATCAGCGATCTGCATAGGTTTACCTGTTTGTGTTGCAGTGCACAGTCTTTTTACACTGCCATGAGCCCAGTGTCAGAGAAAATCTAACTTTTATGCCGCGTACACACGATCATTTTTCCCGTTGGGAAAAATGACATTTTTTTTTTCGCCGAGAAAAACGATCGTCTGTGGGCTTTATGCCGTTTTTCTCGTTGAGAAAAACGGCAGGAAAAACGACGAGAAAAATTAGAACATGTTCTAAATTTTCTCATCGTTTTTTCCATCATTTTTTTCCGCGGCAGTGTTCCCATAGGGAGACACTGCCGTGGAGCCCACAGACGGACGTTTTTCTCGTCAAAGACAAAAATGACGGGAAAAACGGTCGTGTGTGGGGGAACATGCCGTTCCCTTGTTTTTCATTTTTTTTCATGCCGTGATTCACGGCGGTGTTTTCACCGCCGTGAATCACGATCGTGTGTACGCGGCATTAGGGGGAAAAAAAAAGGCACTTTATTGTGCTCTTTTCCAGAAGACCCATAGGGCAAAAAAAAATAAAAAATTTGCATTTTATTTTGCTTGTGCAAAAAAAGACCCGTTTAGGGCAAAAAAATAAATAAATAAAAAAATTGCACTTTAATGTAAGCTTGCAAAAAGAGCCATTCAGGGCCACAAAAAATAGTTTGCAGTGTGTTATACATATGTGGAGGTGTGTGAAATAAACAATTTCTATATAGTTTTCTCCTACTGTGCTATACTAAAAAAACAAAATTTTTTTTTGAATAGCATTTTCTGCAGTTCTGTAGCTGTGCGATTCAGCGGTTACGTACTGTGGGTGTGTTCTGCTCTTCCAAAAAACGCCGTTTAGGGGCACAAAAAATAGTTTGCAGTGTGTTATACATATTTGGAGGTGTGTGAAATAAACAATTTCTATATAGTTTTCTCCTACTGTGCTATACTAAAAAAACAACATTTTTTTTGAATAGCATTTTCTGCAGTTCTGTAGCTGTGCGATTCAGCGGTTACATACTGTGGGTGTGTTCTGCTCTTCCAAAAAACGCGGTTTAGGGGCACAAAAAATAGTTTGCAGTGTGTTATACATATGTCATGGATATGCAGTAGTGTTTGTCTGTCAGCTTACCTTCCTTCCCATGTGTTCATCTTAGAGGCCAGAACCCTTTCACCTGGCTTCCTTTATAATCTCCTCCCAGCCTGACTCCACCCCAGGCCCTATCACAGAACACTATATTAACCTGTGCACTGCAAGCCTGCTTTGCTGATCAACGTGTTTGTTAGGCATTGTGTGTTTGGGTTCCTGCCTGCCGTGTGCTTCGTCTGTCTCTCTGTTACATATTTGGCTTGTCCCCGTCTATCCCTGTCTGCTCGTGACCCTTGAGCTTCGGCTCGTTCTCTCGTTATCCTTGTCTGCTTGTGGCCCCTGACCTTCAGCTTGTTATTCGGTTCTCTCATATCTTGTGCTGCTGCTTCCCCTCTTTTCCCCTTATCCTACGGGGCGTGAGCTAGGAAACTCCAGGGGCCGCGACCTGGTCCCAGCCTGCAGCATAACATCCTCACCACTAGAGGCCCTGGAGAAGACCTGCTGGGTCTTAGACTCCGCGCCCTGGGGAATCTTGGCTCTAGCTTCCGTTAGGATCCCGGTTGTGCTCCTCTGGTCCCGCTTTCCACAACCACCCAGTTTCCTATCCGCAGCAGTCAGCCATAGGGTTCACTACCTTGCGGTGCACTCCTGTCCCCCTACGGTGTGCATCTGTCACCTGGCCACAGGTGACCTTGACAGTTTGATCAGCCATGGACCCGGCTGACATCCCGATCCCCACGGATGATCCATTGCGGGGCATAGTCCACAGACTTGAAACCCAGGAATCGAATCAGACTCAGGTGATGCGATTCCTCCAGGATCAGGCTTCTCGATTCGAGCAGCTTCAGGCCTCCTTGGGAACCCCGAATCCGCAACCTCAAGTACAACCAGCGGTGGTACCTATCGCACCAGTCGCAGCCACACACTCACTAACACTGCCAGCTCCGTTCCATTTCTCTGGGGACTCCAAGGCCTGCAGAGGGTTCCTTAGCCAATGCACGATTCATTTTGAGCTTCAGCCTCAAAACTTTCTGTCTGATAGGGCAAAGGTAGCCTATATCATTTTCCTCCTCTCCGGTGAAGCTTTAGCCTGGGCAGCCCCTCTGTGGGAACTGAATGATCCAGTGGTTTCTAGCCTGTCTGGCTTCTTGAAACTTTTTCGGAATATCTTTGAAGAACCGGCTCGTGTCTCTTCAGCCGCCAGCGCCCTTCTACGTTTCCGCTAAGTGTCTGCTTCAGTGGGACAGTACGCCCTTAGTTTCCGCATACTGTCGGCTGAGTTGAGCTGGAACAATGAGGCCTTAGTCACAACCTTTTTGCATGGCCTTTCTGATGGAGTGGATATCCTTCCTTATCTTACCCAAGGCCTCAACACCTATAATTTTGGGTCTCCCATGGTTACAGCTCCATTCTCCTCATGTGGACTGGACTACTGGACAGATCCTGGCTTGGGGTTCCTCCTGTTCCTCGTCCTGCCTACCCAAGGTTGCCCCCTGTGAACCTGAGCCGGTCATTCATTCCAGGTCGCATAACCATTTACATTTCTCTGTCCCTAATCGCCCTTGGACGCACAGCCAGGCTAGCTTGTCTACAAGTCCTGCAGTCGCTACGTCTTGCGATGAGATTCAGGTAGTCGCTACACCTGACTCTGCTATTCACTCGGCCTCTGTACTAGTTATGCCAGTCCAGCCCATGCCCAGTGAGCCGCCTACTTTTTCTTGTTCAGGACATTCTGCTTGTCTTTCAGCTATTCAGCTTGACTCCTGTGACTTGTCACCCTCTAACCAACCTGACTTCAGGGTTCCACTGACATCTGCCCAGTTTGATGGCCCTGTGCTAGATGACCAGTTCATCTTTAAGGGTCTAGGGGACCCTCCTCAGATTTCTGTTGATCCTCTCATGCCCTTGCTTATTCCTAGAGAGCCTTTGGTCCTCAATAGATCTTCTTGTCATCTCCCTACCTCGGTTCTGGTCTCTGAGGATAATCTAAAGTACGAGGTTAGACAAGTTCTGGATTCTCGGCTCTGCAGAGGTATTCTTCAGTACCTTGTGCATTGGAGAGGTTTTGGTCCTGAGGAGGCGTCTTGGATCGCTGCATCTGATGTTGTTGCACCTCATCTGTTGAGGAGGTTTCATCTGAGATTTCCCTTTAAGCCTGGGCCCAGGCGGGGGAGGGCCCATAAGAGGGAGGGTACTGTCATGGATATGCAGTAGTGTTTGTCTGTCAGCTTACCTTCCTTCCCATGTGTTCATCTTAGAGGCCAGAACCCTTTCACCTGGCTTCCTTTATAATCTCCTCCCAGCCTGACTCCACCCCAGGCCCTATCACAGAACACTATATTAACCTGTGCACTGCAAGCCTGCTTTGCTGATCAACGTGTTTGTTAGGCATTGTGTGTTTGGGTTCCTGCCTGCCGTGTGCTTCGTCTGTCTCTCTGTTACATATTTGGGTTGTCCCCGTCTATCCCTGTCTGCTCGTGACCCTTGACCTTCGGCTCATTCTCTCGTTATCCTTGTCTGCTTGTTGCCCCTGACCTTCAGCTTGTTATTCGGTTCTCTCATATCTTGTGCTGCTGCTTCCCCTCTTTTCCCCTTATCCTACGGGGCGTGAGCTAGGAAACTCCAGGGGCCGCGACCTGGTCCCAGCCTGCAGCATAACATCCTCACCACTAGAGGCCCTGGAGAAGACCTGCTGGGTCTTAGACTCCGCGCCCTGGGGAATCTTGGCTCTAGCTTCCGTTAGGATCCCGGTTGTGCTCCTCTGGTCCCGCTTTCCACAACCACCCAGTTTCCTATCCGCAGCAGTCAGCCATAGGGTTCACTACCTTGCGGTGCACTCCTGTCCCCCTACGGTGTGCATCTGTCACCTGGCCACAGGTGACCTTGACAACATATTTGGAGGTGTGTGAAATAAACAATTTCTATATAGTTTTCTCCTACTGTGCTATACTAAAAAAACAACATTTTTTTTGAATAGCATTTTCTGCAGTTCTGTAGCTGTGCGATTCAGCGGTTACGTACTGTGGGTGTGTTCTGCTCTTCCAAAAAACGTCGTTTAGGGGCACAAAAAATAGTTTGCAGTGTGTTATACATATTTGGAGGTGTGTGAAATAAACAATTTCTAAAAAGTTTTCTTCTACTGTGCTATACTAAAAAAACAACATTTTTTTGAATAGCATTTTCTGCAGTTCTGTAGCTGTGCGATTCAGCGGTTACGTACTGTGGGTGTGTTCTGCTCTTCCAAAAAACGCCATTATGGGGCACAAAAAATAGTTTGCAGTGTGTTATACATATTTGGAGGTGTGTGAAATAAACAATTTCTATATAGTTTTCTCCTACTGTGCTATACTAAAAAAACAAAATTTTTTTTGAATAGCATTTTCTGCAGTTCTGTAGCTGTGTGATTCAGCGGTTACGTACTGTGGGTGTGTTCTGCTCTTCCAAAAAACGCCGTTTAGGGGCACAAAAAATAGTTTGCAGTGTGTTATACATATTTGGAGGTGTGTGAAATAAACAATTTCTATATAGTTTTCTCCTACTGTGCTATACTAAAAAAACAACATTTTTTTTGAATAGCATTTTCTGCAGTTCTGTAGCTGTGCGATTCAGCGGTTACGTACTGTGGGTGTGTTCTGCTCTTCCAAAAAACGCCGTTTAGGGGCACAAAAAATAGTTTGCAGTGTGTTATACATATTTGGAGGTGTGTGAAATAAACAATTTCTAAATAGTTTTCTCCTACTGTACTATACTAAAAAAACAAAATTTTTTTTGAATAGCATTTTCTGCAGTTCTGTAGCTGTGCGATTCAGCGGTTACTGTTGTGGAGATTTTTATGGAGATGTATTTATAATATGTATTGTCATAGTGTCACCCAGTGTTAGTACTTCCGCAACCCGCTCTAAAAGAGCTGATTGGGGTAGTCTGAGGCTGGTTGAATCCCGTCTGATAGGGGAAAACGTTTTGAGGTTGGAGTGTGATGTTTGCAGGGTGCGGATATGTCCGCCAACGGGGGCCCTCTGTGCATTAGCATGGACGATCGTTAAGGAGGGGATATGCTCGCTCTGCAACAACATCATTGGTTATGAGCAGATGCGTACTCTTGTCTCTGCTGTGTCTGATCAACATTGGTTGGAGTTCGTAGTGCGCATCTGCAGATAGCCTCCCTCCCCCATTCAATAATAGTATAATCTTAATATGCGTTATTCTATGGAATAGCGCAGAATAAGAATTCCTATCAACGGTAACTTTAGCCATCCTACGTTATTGTATTCATGTATGACATCTCCTGTTGGAAGGAATGTCCAGGTATTGTCATTCTCATGTGGAAGGAACATCCTGTGATGTTCCCGCCCATGGGGGGAGGTGACTGGTTGCTGCAACCAATCACCTCCTGTCTTGAGATCTTTTGAGTTTAATAAAAGCCTATGATTAGGCGTCGGCTGAACAGTCTATGCTGGAATGGCCTGATAAGAAGATAAGCTTTTGTGGTGCTGCCTTTCTTGGATGAATGATGGGAATGAATGGTGAGTGGATCTTTAGCAAACTTAGGCTATAGATAGCATTATTGCAAAAAGATGAAATCTGATGTGTGCTTAGATAGCACAGGAATTATAGGCTGTGTGCTCTGTAAACAGCAGCCTGAAATTCCACAACAGTAATGGCGGGCCAGGATTTTTGGGAATAGATGGAGTCCCTTTGGACATCGGATCGAGATGGGGGGAAGAGTGGATCTACGTTCCGATGTGGGGGGCTCTACTCTTTAAAAGAACATTTTTTTTGTCTTTTTGAAATAATGCTTTAAGTTTGCAGCGTGTGTATGTGTGCGTGTGTATGTCTGCGAATCGTATGTGTGTGTGTGATTTTGTCATGGATCGTATGCCTGTGAATTTGATTGTGTGTGGGTATGCCTGCATGTGCCTGTGTGATTAGATTGTTTGTGTGATATAGGACATGTGTACCCATGAGTGCGATTGAAATTGTGTAAGAGATGGCTGTTTGTGCGATGTATTGAGCAGTCTGCTGCCAGCCATGGCTGCTGCATTGTTCTGGTCCTTGTGAGCCATGAGGTTTAGTGGGGGAGGGGCAGGCAACATCTCAGTTACAATGGTAAAAGTTGGTGACTTTCTGTAAATAGCATGCAGGAGTTTTGTAGTGGGAGGGCCCTGAGAGAGGATCTGATGGAAACTGTGGGCTGTAAGAGTGTAACTAAGCGAGAAATATAAACTGTATATTGTGTATGAAATTAAGGTATAGATGTGGGATTATGCAGTCTGCAATTTGTGTGTTTGGCTGAGCTTTTTGTATTTCTCAGAGGTTTGTTTGTGAGATATGTGCTTGAATGGGGGAAGGGCTTGCCCACTGCTTTGTGTTGCAGAGGTTGTGCCCTAAGGGAAGGACAATGGTGCTGGAAGGGAAACGCCCTGAGAGATGATCTGATGTTACAAGCAACAATATACTGTATGTGTGTGGTGTTTGTGATTTCTATGAAAAATAGAAATGGTTAGATTGTGATTTTTGCCTTTATAGGGGACAAAGACACATGTCCCCATAAGTGTAAAAATATTTTGACGAAAGTGTTTGGTTTTAAAGTTGAAAATTCCTGCCGCATATTCAAGTGGCCAGGCATTGTTGGAAGCCAGACAATAGTAGCTGTTTGTTGAAAGGAATACGCCCTTTGAATGGTTGCAGGCTGTTTTGGATGCTAGCATTGAGGAGGTATGTCTCTGCAATGGCTTTGTTATGGAAGCTGAGGCCACTGTGTGTGAACTTTAGGTAGAGAAAAGTGGTGAATATCTCAGAGTATATGAACTTAGAGAAATGAATGTTTTTAATATTGTCATGTAACTCACATCTATTGAATGTGCTGTTTAGTTGGCAAAAGGGAGGCTAAGTTTGTAAGTGTACATGTGGTCCTTGTAGAGTGTAGCTGACACCTTTTTCAGTGGATTTTGATGATAATTTAGAAAAGTTTCAATGGTGTAGTCAGTCTTTGTGGAGAAAAACATTTTTGATTTTCTTTTAAAGAGATGCCGGTTTTGGCGGGAAAAAGTAATGGCGCCATTCTTGGCTTTTGTTAGCCTTGCAGGTTTGTCTGCCATTTTGAGGCACAGTTTTTCCTTAGCCTGTGGGTATCCTATAAGGGAAGGTGCAGCCACCTTTCCTTTGGGTATTATATCATGTGACCATGCTGTGGCATTCGTCAGCTATGTTGCTGATAGAATTTCTCAGTTTTTGATGTTTAGTGCGAATTGGGTAGTGCGGCCTTTTTAACCTGCTGGAGGCCATTTGTGTTTGTCTTTGTGTGGGGGAACCCATGTGGTGTTCATTGTGACGTCCCATGCTGGTTTTGGCGGGAAAAAATTGCATGCGGCAATGGCGCAATTTTTGTTGTCCATGAGGTGCTGTGGTGGGTCATCCACCATTTTGTAGTCCTGGCTTGTCGGCCATTTTGAGAGACGTTTACAGTTTGAGATAGGAAGTTCCAGTTTAGCAAACATGGCTCCTGAATATGCTGTATTGGCATTTGTTGATCGGTGCAGTTTTCTTATGTTTTATGCGTTTACAGTTTGACCTGTGCACTGCTGGGAAGAGTAGTGAGACACCAGGGGGACATACTGAGAGACTGTTTTTTGTTTAATGAATTTGCTGGTTTAAATTGTTTTTCTAAGCATCGCCTTTTAAGTTGAGTGGTATCTTAAAATAGCGCGGTTTTACCCCGAGGGGCCACAACGTGCTTGCGGACACACGCACATGCTGGGGCCTATTTATGGATGGGATCTGGCTGGCCTACCAGCAGTTGGAGTGTGGGAGGAGGCCAACGCAGACACAGGGAGGACATGCAAACTCCATGCACATGATGTTAGGTTGGGGATTTCTCTGTTTTCATTTGGGTGAGTGTGGGCTATTGCAGGATCGGCTGACTTAGCAGTATATGAGCAGGGGTTTGGGGTTTTGGATTTTGGTTTTAAGAAAAAACTTCACTTTACACTGAATTTTGATAGATTGTAAGACTAACAGAGTTTTTGTACAATGATGTGTTTTTATGTTTAAATATTTGGGAGTTTCCCAGAGGGCAATTCATTTTTTTGGATCTTGTACTGTATAGCCATCTTTTGGCAGGAGTTTGTATTTTGAGTCCCAACTTATGGTTTGACTTCCAGGGAACGTGGGTCAGGGGGGATTCCCTCCCATTTGCAAAGGGGGGTTTACTCCATCATTTCCTTGACAAGGTTTTAAATGGTTGAAATATATAATGTGTAGCCATGGTTTTTTTTGAAGTCTTGATAGACAAGGCGATTATGGCTAACGCCTCCCCTCCCCCTCCCTCTTCCTGAACAATTGATATGTAAATAAACCAGTTTTTTTTTTTAAGAGCTGAGCATAACCGGAAGTTTCTTTTCAGCATTTATATATCAGCAGAAAGTTAGTGGGAGGAGCTTGGGGTTTTTAAAGGTGAGCAATGAGATTTGTGTCTGGAAGGAAAATGGAAAGCATTTTGGCATTTAAAAGTGTTTTATATTTCGTTCCAGTTTTGTGAAGTTTTGTACTGTAATACAGTTTTGGGTAGAGAGAAAAACAGGGGGCATCACCATTATTTTATCATCTAGATACAGAGAGAAGCCACATTGTTCTGCAGGTGGTAAACTGGCGTAAGTGTTCTGTGTGGTTTAGTCTGACAACGCAGTGTATGGGTGTATAGCGGAAAATGCTTGTGTATGCATACACTGTGAGGGGTAGAGGCCTAATTCGGGGGTTGATCTGTGGTTGTTCTGTAGTTCCAAAAGTGTTGGGACAACAAGCCATAAAGTTGACGCCTCGGTTAGGGTTTCTAGTTGGAGGACTTGACCATATAGTGGTTGTAGTTCTGCAATTCACCGTATAAGAAGACACCGGGCGGTGATCTCTGAAAATGGGTGCAACGGTTTAACCTGGACGCAGGTTTAAGACGATAAGCCGATTCGAATCACCATGGACACAAGGAGGTCTGTGCAAAGGGAAGGAATGGAGGCTTCCCATAGTCAGACGGTCACACAGTGCACGAAGCCTAGTTTTGGGGCAAAGGCCTTTGAACCCCAAAAAGATTAACATAGGTGGTCCAAGGATACTATTTTGGGTATCCCTCTGGAATGGATGTAGTTGAGCTGCGGCTTCAGAAATCTGTAATGATGAGTGTTGATGGAGGTGTAGTCTCATGCCCGTTTGTTTGAACGTTGTATGGCTGGTCCATGCAAGCTTCTCGAGTTGCTCTCATATTCCCATTGTATTTTTTTCTATTGCTGAAAGAGTGAAGGGAGAATTCTGACTGTTTTTTTTTTTTTAATTTTTGGTTTTGGAAACTATGAAGTATCTCCCCCACGTTTGTATCTGAGTGTTTATATGTAGTAACGTGAATATGTTCGAACTTACCGCGGCGATCCTTCGATGCGTCGCGGCTGTTGTATTTTTGTAGGAACAGGAAAAGTAAGGGTTACAGAGGGTTTTGTTTGAATCAGTTTTGAAAGAATGTCATTGACAATTTACCAATGTACAGGAATGTCATTATTATTTTCCATTCTTTGCAGGTTAAATATGAAGGATAGAGTAATGATTTTGCTTATAAGTATTTTTCAGGTCCAAGGAGTTTGTACACAGAGAACAGGTGTATGTAGACAGCTGTACATATGGATAAATATGAGTCTAAGGCGGTAAAAGTATCATAGGCTATTTCATTGTTTCTTTTTTCCTGCACCACGCATTTCTTCCTTCAGTCTGTAATGAGGAAGAAAAGGGGGGAGAATGATAAATGTAAGAGTAAGGCCTCGTACACACGGCCGAGATTCTCGTTGAAAAAAACATGTTGTTTTTTTCGACGAGATTCTTGGACAAGAAACTTGTCCCGGCCGAGTGTACACACGCTCGTTTCAAAGAACCCGCGGTTCTTTGAATGGAGCGTACGCGGTGACGTCATCGACTACGACGAGCATGCGCTCGTCACATTCGATGCCGTCGCCGCCATCTTGGTATACCCTACGTATGCCTAGGAAGCTACCGCGCATGCGTCGAATTCATTTCGAACATGCGCGGGCTTCCCGGCGGACAGGTAAGTGTACACACACTCACTTTTCTCGTCGAGAAACAGGCTGACGAGAATCTCGACGAGAAAATAGAGAGCAGGTTCTCTATTTTCTCGTCGAGGTTACTTGTCGGTTTTCTCGACGAGAAACCCGATAGCCGCGTACACACGACCGATTTACTCGGCAAGACATCTCTGCCAGCAAGTTTCTTGCTGGTTCTTGCCGAGAAAATCGGTTGTGTGTACGAGGCCTGACAGTTTTTTTTTTGTCAAACTAATAATAACCTCTGTAATTCTAACCAAGTGGTTACGTACTGTGGGTGTGTTCTGCTCTTCCAAAAAACGTCGTTTAGGGGCACAAAAAATAGTTTGCAGTGTGTTATACATATTTGGAGGTGTGTGAAATAAACAATTTCTAAATAGTTTTCTTCTACTGTGCTATACTAAAAGAACAACATTTTTTTGAATAGCATTTTCTGCAGTTCTGTAGCTGTGCGATTCAGCGGTTACGTACTGTGGGTGTGTTCTGCTCTTCCAAAAAACGCCGTTTAGGGGCACAAAAAATAGTTTGCAGTGTGTTATACATATTTGGAGGTGTGTGAAATAAACAATTTCTATATAGTTTTCTCCTACTGTGCTATACTAAAAAAAAACAATTTCTAAATAGTTTTCTTCTACTGTGCTATACAAAAAAAACAACATTTTTTTTGAATAGCATTTTCTGCAGTTCTGTAGCTGTGCGATTCAGCGGTTACGTACTGTGGGTGTGTTCTGCTCTTCCAAAAAACACCGTTTAGGGGCACAAAAAATAGTTTGCAGTGTGTTATACATATTTGGAGGTGTGTGAAATAAACAATTTCTATATAGTTTTCTCCTACTGTGCTATACTAAAAAAACAAAATTTTTTTTGAATAGCATTTTCTGCAGTTCTGTAGCTGTGCGATTCAGCGGTTACTGTTGTGGAGATTTTTATGGAGATGTATTTATAATATGTATTGTCATAGTGTCACCCAGTGTTAGTACTTCCACAACCCGCTCTAAAAGAGCTGATTGGGGTAGTCTGAGGCTGGTTGAATCCCGTCTGATAGGGGAAAACGTTTTGAGGTTGGAGTGTGATGTTTGCAGGGTGCGGATATGTCCGCCAATGGGGGCCCTCTGTGCATTAGCATGGACGATCGTTAAGGAGGGGATATGCTCGCTCTGCAACAACATCATTGGTTATGAGCAGATGCGTACTCTTGTCTCTGCTGTGTCTGATCAACATTGGTTGGAGTTCGTAGTGCGCATCTGCAGATAGCCTCCCTCCCCCATTCAATAATAGTATAATCTTAATATGCGTTATTCTATGGAATAGCGCAGAATAAGAATTCCTATCAACGGTAACTTTAGCCATCCTACGTTATTGTATTCATGTATGACATCTCCTGTTGGAAGGAATGTCCAGGTATTGTCATTCTCATGTGGAAGGAACATCCTGTGATGTTCCCGCCCATGGGGGGAGGTGACTGGTTGCTGCAACCAATCACCTCCTGTCTTGAGATCTTTTGAGTTTAATAAAAGCCTATGATTAGGCGTCGGCTGAACAGTCTATGCTGGAATGGCCTGATAAGAAGATAAGCTTTTGTGGTGCTGCCTTTCTTGGATGAATGATGGGAATGAATGGTGAGTGGATCTTTAGCAAACTTAGGCTATAGATAGCATTATTGCAAAAAGATGAAATCTGATGTGTGCTTAGATAGCACAGGAATTATAGGCTGTGTGCTCTGTAAACAGCAGCCTGAAATTCCACAACAGTAATGGCGGGCCAGGATTTTTGGGAATAGATGGAGTCCCTTTGGACATCGGATCGAGATGGGGGGAAGAGTGGATCTACGTTCCGATGTGGGGGGCTCTACTCTTTAAAAGAACATTTTTTTGTCTTTTTGAAATAATGCTTTAAGTTTGCAGCGTGTGTATGTGTGCGTGTGTATGTCTGCGAATCGTATGTGTGTGTGTGATTTTGTCATGGATCGTATGCCTGTGAATTTGATTGTGTGTGGGTATGCCTGCATGTGCCTGTGTGATTAGATTGTTTGTGTGATGTAGGACATGTGTACCCATGAGTGCGATTGAAATTGTGTAAGAGATGGCTGTTTGTGCGATGTATTGAGCAGTCTGCTGCCAGCCATGGCTGCTGCATTGTTCTGGTCCTTGTGAGCCATGAGGTTTAGTGGGGGAGGGGCAGGCAACATCTCAGTTACAATGGTAAAAGTTGGTGACTTTCTGTAAATAGCATGCAGGAGTTTTGTAGTGGGAGGGCCCTGAGAGAGGATCTGATGGAAACTGTGGGCTGTAAGAGTGTAACTAAGCGAGAAATATAAACTGTATATTGTGTATGAAATTAAGGTATAGATGTGGGATTATGCAGTCTGCAATGTGTGTGTTTGGCTGAGCTTTTTGTATTTCTCAGAGGTTTGTTTGTGAGATATGTGCTTGAATGGGGGAAGGGCTTGCCCACTGCTTTGTGTTGCAGAGGTTGTGCCCTAAGGGAAGGACAATGGTGCTGGAAGGGAAACGCCCTGAGAGATGATCTGATGTTACAAGCAACAATATACTGTATGTGTGTGGTGTTTGTGATTTCTATGAAAAATAGAAATGGTTAGATTGTGATTTTTGCCTTTATAGGGGACAAAGACACATGTCCCCATATGTGTAAAAATATTTTGACGAAAGTGTTTGGTTTTAAAGTTGAAAATTCCTGCCGCATATTCAAGTGGCCAGGCATTGTTGGAAGCCAGACAATAGTAGCTGTTTGTTGAAAGGAATACGCCCTTTGAATGGTTGCAGGCTGTTTTGGATGCTAGCATTGAGGAGGTATGTCTCTGCAATGGCTTTGTTATGGAAGCTGAGGCCACTGTGTGTGAACTTTAGGTAGAGAAAAGTGGTGAATATCTCAGAGTATATGAACTTAGAGAAATGAATGTTTTTAATATTGTCATGTAACTCACATTTATTGAATGTGCTGTTTAGTTGGCAAAAGGGAGGCTAAGTTTGTAAGTGTACATGTGGTCCTTGTAGAGTGTAGCTGACACCTTTTTCAGTGGATTTTGATGATAATTTAGAAAAGTTTCAATGGTGTAGTCAGTCTTTGTGGAGAAAAACATTTTTGATTTTCTTTTAAAGAGATGCCGGTTTTGGCGGGAAAAAGTAATGGCGCCATTCTTGGCTTTTGTTAGCCTTGCAGGTTTGTCTGCCATTTTGAGGCACAGTTTTTCCTTAGCCTGTGGGTATCCTATAAGGGAAGGTGCAGCCACCTTTCCTTTGGGTATTATATCATGTGACCATGCTGTGGCATTCGTCAGCTATGTTGCTGATAGAATTTCTCAGTTTTTGATGTTTAGTGCGAATTGGGTAGTGCGGCCTTTTTAACCTGCTGGAGGCCATTTGTGTTTGTCTTTGTGTGGGGGAACCCATGTGGTGTTCATTGTGACGTCCCATGCTGGTTTTGGCGGGAAAAAATTGCATGCGGCAATGGCGCAATTTTTGTTGTCCATGAGGTGCTGTGGTGGGTCATCCACCATTTTGTAGTCCTGGCTTGTCGGCCATTTGAGAGACGTTTACAGTTTGAGATAGGAAGTTCCAGTTTAGCAAACATGGCTCCTGAATATGCTGTATTGGCATTTGTTGATCGGTGCAGTTTTCTTATGTTTTATGCGTTTACAGTTTGACCTGTGCACTGCTGGGAAGAGTAGTGAGACACCAGGGGGACATACTGAGAGACTGGTTTTTGTTTAATGAATTTGCTGGTTTAAATTGTTTTTCTAAGCATCGCCTTTTAAGTTGAGTGGTATCTTAAAATAGCGCGGTTTTACCCCGAGGGGCCACAACGTGCTTGCGGACACACGCACATGCTGGGGCCTATTTATGGATGGGATCTGGCTGGCCTACCAGCAGTTGGAGTGTGGGAGGAGGCCAACGCAGACACAGGGAGGACATGCAAACTCCATGCACATGATGTTAGGTTGGGGATTTCTCTGTTTTCATTTGGGTGAGTGTGGGCTATTGCAGGATCAGCTGACTTAGCTTCACTTTACACTGAATTTTGATAGATTGTAAGACTAACAGAGTTTTTGTACAATGATGTGTTTTTATGTTTAAATATTTGGGAGTTTCCCAGAGGGCAATTCATTTTTTTGGATCTTGTACTGTATAGCCATCTTTTGGCAGGAGTTTGTATTTTGAGTCCCAACTTATGGTTTGACTTCCAGGGAATGTGGGTCAGGGGGGATTCCCTCCCATTTGCAAAGGGGGGTTTACTCCATCATTTCCTTGACAAGGTTTTAAATGGTTGAAATATATAATGTGTAGCTATGGTTTTTTTTGAAGTCTTGATAGACAAGGCGATTATGGCTAACGCCTCCCCTCCCCCTCCCTCTTCCTGAACAATTGATATGTAAATAAACCAGTTTTTTTTTTTTAAGAGCTGAGCATAACCGGAAGTTTCTTTTCAGCATTTATATATCAGCAGAAAGTTAGTGGGAGGAGCTTGGGGTTTTTAAAGGTGAGCAATGAGATTTGTGTCTGGAAGGAAAATGGAAAGCATTTTGGCGTTTAAAAGTGTTTTATATTTCGTTCCAGTTTTGTGAAGTTTTGTACTGTAATACAGTTTTGGGTAGAGAGAAAAACAGGGGGTATCACCATTATTTTATCATCTAGATACAGAGAGAAGCCACATTGTTCTGCAGGTGGTAAACTGGCGTAAGTGTTCTGTGTGGTTTAGTCTGACAACGCAGTGTATGGGTGTATAGCGGAAAATGCTTGTGTATGCATACACTGTGAGGGGTAGAGGCCTAATTCGGGGGTTGATCTGTGGTTGTTCTGTAGTTCCAAAAGTGTTGGGACAACAAGCCATAAAGTTGACGCCTCGGTTAGGGTTTCTAGTTGGAGGACTTGACCATATAGTGGTTGTAGTTCTGCAATTCACCGTATAAGAAGACACCGGGCGGTGATCTCTGAAAATGGGTGCAACGGTTTAACCTGGACGCAGGTTTAAGACGATAAGCCGATTCGAATCGCCATGGACACAAGGAGGTCTGTGCAAAGGGAAGGAATGGAGGCTTCCCATAGTCAGACGGTCACACAGTGCACGAAGCCTAGTTTTGGGGCAAAGGCCTTTGAACCCCAAAAAGATTAACATAGGTGGTCCAAGGATACTATTTTGGGTATCCCTCTGGAATGGATGTAGTTGAGCTGCGGCTTCAGAAATCTGTAATGATGAGTGTTGATGGAGGTGTAGTCTCATGCCCGTTTGTTTGAACGTTGTATGGCTGGTCCATGCAAGCTTCTCGAGTTGCTCTCATATTCCCATTGTATTTTTTTCTATTGCTGAAAGAGTGAAGGGAGAATTCTGACTGTTTGTTTTTTTTTTAATTTTTGGTTTTGGAAACTATGAAGTATCTCCCCCACGTTTGTATCTGAGTGTTTATATGTAGTAACGTGAATATGTTCGAACTTACCGCGGCGATCCTTCGATGCGTCGCGGCTGTATTTTTGTAGGAACAGGAAAAGTAAGGGTTACAGAGGGTTTTGTTTGAATCAGTTTTGAAAGAATGTCATTGACAATTTACCAATGTACAGGAATGTCATTATTATTTTCCATTCTTTGCAGGTTAAATATGAAGGATAGAGTAATGATTTTGCTTATAAGTATTTTTCAGGTCCAAGGAGTTTGTACACAGAGAACAGGTGTATGTAGACAGCTGTACATATGGATAAATATGAGTCTAAGGCGGTAAAAGTATCATAGGCTATTTCATTGTTTCTTTTTTCCTGCACCACGCATTTCTTCCTTCAGTCTGTAATGAGGAAGAAAAGGGGGGAGAATGATAAATGTAAGAGTAAGGCCTCGTACACACGGCCGAGATTCTCGTTGAAAAAAACATGTCGTTTTTTTCGACGAGATTCTTGGACAAGAAACTTGTCCCGGCCGAGTGTACACACGCTCGTTTCAAAGAACCCGCGGTTCTTTGAATGGAGCGTACGCGGTGACGTCATCGACTACGACGAGCATGCGCTCGTCACATTCGATGCCGTCGCCGCCATCTTGGTATACCCTACGTATGCCTAGGAAGCTACCGCGCATGCGTCGAATTCATTTCGAACATGCGCGGGCTTCCCGGCGGACAGGTAAGTGTACACACACTCACTTTTCTCGTCGAGAAACAGGCTGACGAGAATCTCGACGAGAAAATAGAGAGCAGGTTCTCTATTTTCTCGTCGAGGTTACTTGTCGGTTTTCTCGACGAGAAACCCGATAGCCGCGTACACACGACCGATTTACTCGGCAAGACATCTCTGCCAGCAAGTTTCTTGCTGGTTCTTGCCGAGAAAATCGGTCGTGTGTACGAGGCCTGACAGTTTTTTTTTGTCAAACTAATAATAACCTCTGTAATTCTAACCAAGTGGTTACGTACTGTGGGTGTGTTCTGCTCTTCCAAAAAACGCTGTTTAGGGGCACAAAAAATAGTTTGCAGTGTGTTATACATATTTGGAGGTGTGTGAAATAAACAATTTCTATATAGTTTTCTCCTACTGTGCTATACTAAAAAAACAACATTTTTTTTGAATAGCATTTTCTGCAGTTCTGTAGCTGTGCGATTCAACGGTTACGTACTGTGGGTGTGTTCTGCTCTTCCAAAAAAACGCAGTTTAGGGGCACAAAAAATTGCTTGCAGTGTGTTATACATATTTGGAGGTGTGTGAAATAAACAATTTCTATATAGTTTTCTCCTACTGTGCTATACTAAAAAAACAAAATTTTTTTTGAATAGCATTTTCTGCAGTTCTGTAGCTGTGCGATTCAGCGGTTACGTACTGTGGGTGTGTTCTGCTCTTCCAAAAAACACCGTTTAGGGGCACAAAAAATAGTTTGCAGTGTGTTATACATATTTGGAGGTGTGTGAAATAAACAATTTCTAAATAGTTTTCTTCTACTGTGCTATACTAAAAAAAAAACATTTTTTTTGAATAGCATTTTCTGCAGTTCTGTAGCTGTGCGATTCAGCGGTTACGTACTGTGGGTGTGTTCTGCTCTTCCAAAAAACGTCGTTTAGGGGCACAAAAAATAGTTTGCAGTGTGTTATACATATTTGGAGGTGTGTGAAATAAACAATTTCTAAATAGTTTTCTTCTACTGTGCTATACTAAAAAAACAAAATTTTTTTTTAATAGCATTTTCTGCAGTTCTGTAGCTGTGCGATTCAGCGGTTACGTACTGTGGGTGTGCTCTGCTCTTCCAAAAAACGCCGTTTAGGGGCACAAAAAATAGTTTGCAGTGTGTTATACATATTTGGAGGTGTGTGAAATAAACAATTTCTAAATAGTTTTCTTCTACTGTGCTATACTAAAAAAACAACATTTTTTTTGAATAGCATTTTCTGCAGTTCTGTAGCTTTGCGATTCAGCGGTTACATACTGTGGGTGTGTTCTGCTCTTCCAAAAACACCCATTTAGGGCAACATCCTAAATTTGGAAAATATGAGGAGAAGGTCAAAGGGACGTGGTGGCCCCGGTCGTGGTGCTGCTGGTGGAGCTCCTGTTGCAGGGAGAGGACGTGGTGGATCTGTGCCAGATACACGCACAAGTGAAACACCTTCCTCAGGTGCGAGTAGGCGACCGAGCCTGCGGCGGTATTTTGTCGCCGGCTAATGAGGCTGTACGAATGTTTAGGCCAGGACAAGTACAGGCGATAGTAGATTGGGTTGCTGACAGTGCCTCGGGTTCCTTCACATTGTCTCCCACCCACTCTTCTAATGAAAGATCAGAGTTGGCACCTGAAACCCATGTCCATCAGTCTTTCACCTCACCCCCTTGCAAATCAGCCAAGCAGTCTGAGCCCCAAATCATGCAGCAGTCTCTTCTGCTTTTCGATGACTCTGTTAGCAGGGTTTCCCAGGGCCATCCACCTAGCCCTGCCCCAGAAGTGGAAGAGATTGAGTGCACCGATGCCCAACCACTTATGTTTCATGATGAGTACATGGGGGGACCATCGCAGTACGTCTCGGATGATGACGAAACACAGGTGCCAACTGCTGCTGCTTTCGCAATTGTGCAGACAGACAAGGAGGGCAGGGGTGAAGACTGGGTGGAAGATGATGTGGAGGACGATGAGGTCCTCGACCCCACATGGAATTAACGTTATGCAGGTGACCAGTGTAGTTTGGAGGAAGAGGCGGTGGTCGCACAGAGCCACCAGCACAGCAGAAGAGGGAGCAGGGTGCAAAAGCGGAGCATCCGTCCCCTAGACAGTATGTCTGCTACTGCCCAACGCAGCAAGGGACCGAGCACACCAAAGCCGGGTCCAAGGAGTTCCCTAGCGTGGCAGTTCTTCACACAATGTGCTGATGACAAGACACGAGTGGTTTGCAGGCTGTGCAATCAGAGGCTGAAGCGAGGCATAAACATTCTCAACCTGAGCACAACCTGCATGACCAGGCATCTAAGTGCAAAGCACGAGCTGCAGTGGAGTAGACACCTCAAAAACCAAGAAAGATCTCTGGCTCCTCCTGCTTCCTCTTCTGCTGCAGTCTCGGCCTCTTCATCCACCTCTGTAGTGACAGTGGCACCTGCCACCCCGCAAACAGAGGATCTGCCAGCAACACTACCACCTGGGTCACCAACCATCTCCACAATGTCCCATGGAAGCGTTCAGCTCTCTATCTCCCAAACATTGGAGCGGAAGAGGAAGTACCGCCCTAGCCACCCGCGATCCCTGGCCCTGAATGCCAGCATTTCAAAACTCCTGGCCTTTGAAATGCTGTCATTCCGTATGGTGGAGACGCAGAGTTTTAAAAGCCTGATGGCATTGGCTGTCCCACAGTACGTCGTGCCCAGCCGCCACTATTTTTCCAGACGAGCCATCCCTTCCCTGCACAACCAAGTGGGGGACAAAATCAGGTGTGCACTGCGCAACGCCATCTGTGGCAAGGTCCACCTAACTACGGATGCGTGGACCAGTAAGCATGGTTAGGGACGTTATATCTCCCTAACAGCACACTGGGTAAATGCAGTGGCGGCTGGGCCTGAGGCAGATAGCAGTTTGGCGCATGTCCTTCCACCACCGAGGATTGCAGGGCGCTTCAGTTTGCCTCCTGTTGCTAACTCCTCCTACTCCGCTTCCTCATCCTCTACCGCCTCCTCATCCGGTCAGCGTAACACCTTCACCACCAACTTCAGCACAGCCAGGGGTAAACGACAGCAGGCAGTTTTAAAACTTTCCTGTTTGGGGGAAAAACCCCACATCGCGCAGGAGTTGTGGAGGGACATGGAACAACAGACCAATGAGTGGTTGCTGTCAGTGAGCCTCAAGCCCGGCCTGGTGGTGTGCGATAATGGGCGAAATCTCGTAGCAGCTCTGGGCCTAGCCGGTTTGACGCACATCCCTTGCCTGGCGCATGTGCTGAACTTGGTGGTCCAGAGGTTCCTTAAAAATTACCCCAATATGCCAGAGCTGCTGCAGAAAGTGCGGGCTGTGTGTGCGGACTTTCGGCGTTCTCACCCTGCTGCTGCTCGCCTGTCAGCGCTGCAGCGTAACTTCGGCCTTCCCGCTCACCGCCTCATATGTGACGTGCCCACAAGGTGGAACTCCACCTTGCACATGCTGGCCAGACTGTGCGAGCAGCAGCAGGCGATAGTGGAGTTTCAGCTGCAGCAATCACGCGTGAGTCGCTCTGCGAAACAGCACCACTTCACCACCAATAACTGGGCCTCCATGCGAGACCTGTGTGCCTTGTTGCGCTGTTTCGAGTACTCCACCAACATGTCCAGTGCCAATGACGCCGTTCTCAGCGTTACTATCCCAGTTCTATGCCTCCGCGGGATAATTTCAAAGGCTTTCAGGGCAGTCTTTCACAAGTGGCTACGAGGGTGGGTTCCTGCACCAACAAACGCCAGGTACACAATTGTCCGGCAGAAAGGGCACAGTTCTGGAGGATGATGAGGTGGAGGAGGAGATGGAGGAGGAGGAGGAGCCATTTTCACAGCAGGGTGGCACCCAGACCAGCTCGTTGCCATCACTGGTGCGTGGCTGGGGGGATACAGAGGACACAGACGATACACCTCCCACAGAGGACAGCTTTTCTTTGCCTCTGGGCAGCCTGGCACACATGAGCGATTACATGCTGCAGTGTTTCCGCAATGACCGCCGAGTTGCCCACATTTTAACTGGTGCTGATTACTGGATGGCCACCCTGCTGGATCCCCATTACAAGGACAACGTACCGTCCTTAATTCCCTCACTGGAGCGGGATCGTAAGATGCGCGAATACAAGCGCACGCTGGTAGACGCGGTGCTGGTGGCATTCCCACCTGACAGCGGGCGTGCGGTGGAAGCACAAGGCGAAGGCAGAGGAGGAGAAAGAGGTCGCCAACGCAGCCGGGGCACCGGCAGCACCTCAGAAGGCAGGGTTAGCATGGCTGAAATGTGGAAAAGCTTTGTCAGCACGCCACAACAACCAGCACCACCAGCTGAGATGGAACGTCTTAGCAGGAGGCAGCATTTCACCAACATGGTTGAGCAGTATGTGTCCACAGGCCTACACGTACTGGATGACGGGTCTGCCCCCTTTAACTTCTGGGTCTCCAAATTGGGCACATGGCCTGAGCTTGCCCTTTATGCCTTGGAGGTGCTGGCCTGCCCTGCAGCCAGTGTATTATCTGAACGTGTATTTAGGACGGCAGGGGGCGTTATCACAGACAAGCGCAGCCGTCTGTCCAGAGCCAATGTGGACAAGATCACGTTCATTAAAATGAACCAGGCATGGATGCCACAGGACTTGTCCATACCTTGTGCAGAATAGACATGTATACCGGTGTTGTGACAAAAACTGTCCGGCCATCGGATTGTGTCCGGCCCATACTGCGAAGGCGCAGCGCTTGCGCAGTACAGAAGACAAGGAGATTCACAAAATCTCCGAAGATGAACGGCGCCTGCGCTGTGAGTGCAGGTTCAAGCCCCACCATCCAAGTGGACATACGGTAGCACATAGTAACAGGGCCCCTCACGGGCTCGGTTCGATCGCCACGCTTCGGGCACGGCCTCACTTGGCTCGGCTTGAACCACGGATGGTGTGGCCTTCACCTGAACTCACCACGCAGGCGCCGTTCGTCTTGGGAGATTTTCGAAATCCCCTTGTCCTACATACTGAGCAAGCGCAGTACAGGGTGGACACTATTTGACGGGGGACAGAATTCGACACATCACCGGCCTTACCCAGCCATTGTTGTATTTTTGAACCAGTGTTGGCTACCTCATTCTCCTCCACCGCCGCTTCCACCTACACAGCCACATCCACCGCCACCTCAACCTCCTACTCCATATGGACCTCGTCCTCCTAGGTCAAGATTATAATTTTTATTTTATTTTTTTGTAGCGCACAGATCCTTTCCCCCTTACCTGCCTTTATGTTGTTGGCTCCTCGCAGGAGGGAGAAAGGCACACCGCACTACCAGCCCGTACCCTCCTATATAAAGAGGTTGAGCGGTGTACTTGACGGTAGACATGTGCAATTAGTTTCGTTCGAATCGCAAATTCGTACGAATTTTTCGAAATTCGTACATTTGTACGAATCCGATTTACGAATTTTTTCGAATACGAATTCTGTACGAAATACGAAATTTCGAAAAGTTTGTACGAAATTTCGTATCCAAATTATCCGAATCCAAACTACCAAATGAGACATGAAAATTCGACAAAGCGATAGGTAAATATTTTTTGGTCGAATGTGACTAACCTTAACTCTATTAGTCCAAGATTATTCTACATAGAGAGAAAAGATTCGACATAGAGAGAAAAGATTTGACATTATAGAGAGAAAAGATTCGACATTATAGAGAGAAAAGATTCGACATTATAGAGAGAAAAGATTGCTGCTGGATTTGGGTGGGGGAAGTACATTTGTGGTTGAATCATTTGTTCGTTCCGATTCTACATTATAGAGAGAAAAAATTCGACATTATAGAGAGAAAAGATTCGACATAGAGAGAAAAGATTCGACATAGAGAGAAAAGATTCGACATTATAGAGAGAAAAGATTGCTGCTGGAATTGGGTGGGGGAAGTACATTTCCGGTCGAATCATTCTTTCGTTCCAATTCGACATTATAGAGAGAAAAGATTCAACATTATAGAGAGAAAAGATTGCTGCTGGAATTGGGTGGGGGAAGTAAATTTCCGGTCGAATCATTCGTTCGTTCCGGTCGAATCGTTCGTTATACGTGTCGTACGGAATTCGTATTTCGTATGAATTCGAATTGAATTCCGTACACGGATTACGAATTACGAATTTTTTTAAATACGGAACGGAACAAATTTTTCGACGGCTCCCATGTCTACTTGACGGGCCGTGTCCACAGCCGGAGTCAAAACTCCTCCAGAGGATGATTCTCACCTCTACTGTAGGTAGAGGCAAGTCCTTTAATTCCCAGTAAAGTCAATGTCCACACCAGCTGAAATTACAACTCTTATTCTCTCATGGCAAAATAAACTCTACTCGGATAGAAAAGGTTAGAGCAAAGAAACAGGACAGCTTAAGGTGTGGAGGAGGTCCAGGCACAAACGTAGCACATTCACTTCACTGCTTAGGTTTCTCAAACAGTTTTAGGTGCACGGTCTCTGCCACAGACCTTGAGGTTGGTCTCTGCCACAGACCGGGTGTACAAGGCCCCTGCCACGGACCTGGAGAACTTTGGTCTCTGCCACAGACCAGGGTGTATAAGGCCCCTGCCACGGGCCGGGTGAATAAGGCCTCTGATACAGTCAAGATGACCTTGAGCTTCTCCTTCTACGAACCTAGCCCATATCAAGGGAAAGACATCTCTCCAGGGAGTCAACAGACCCTTCCTTCACCGTGACTCCCGCATCGGTCCATCAGAATGATCCTCCCTTCCCTGGAACATGGTCCCCTACACGAGGCGGCACCCTAAGACTCCTCGACCCTTAGCGGACTACAGACGAAGGCTCTGGACTCCAGGCTTTACTCCCGCACCTAGGCCTCCATACCCAGGGCAGCAGGAACTCCAGGATAGTACCTCACCCCGGGCTAAAGGTACCCGAGATGGAACAGGAACACATGCACCCAGGCCGAAGGCACCTGGGCGTGGACCCCACTGGACATCAGCCCCCAGGCCAAAGGTCTGCCCCTTTTATATGCTCTCCCGGCATGCACAGCAGGTTCCCCGCCCCGCTGTACTACTGCCAAGAGGGGACACAAAAGGCACAGCACTGTATCAGCGGTTCAACCCTAGCCTACCATGGCAGCGCCACCTGTAGGCCGCAGGGAACTGCACACCAATACTGTCCCCCGAGGACAAAATGGTCCATGAATCCTACAGAATTAGGGTGTTTGAGCCTATTTACCACTCAAACACTTCCCTTAAATTTAGCACTCCGCTACATTTTTATTTCAAAGTATTTTATTTTCCCACTAGCTTATCCATTAAATTGAATAATTTATTCCAGAAAGGGCGTATTCTGGGGCATTCCCACCATATGTGTGGCATCGTGCCGTTGAGTTTCTGAGGTTCTTAACCACTTAAGCCCCGGACCATTTCGGGCCATTAGGACCAAGCCTGTTTTTGGGATTCGGCACTGCGCTGCTTTAACTGTAAATTGTGCGGACATGCAATGTTGTACCCAAATGAAATTTGCGTCCTTTTCTTCCCACAAATAGAGCTTTCTTTTAATGGTATTTGATTGCCTCTGCGATTTTTATTTTTTGCGATATAAACAGAAAAAGACCGAAAATTTTGAAAAAAAATGATATTTTCTACTTTTTGTTATAAGAAAAATCGAATAAACTCAATTTTAGTCATACATTTAGGCCAAAATGTATTCAGCCACATGTCTTTAGTAAAAAAAATGTCAATAAGCGTATATTTATTGGTTTGCGCAAAAGTTATAGCGTTTACAAACTAGGGTACATTTTCTGAAATTTACACAGCTTTAAATTTATGACTGCCTATCTCATTTCTTGAGGTGCTAAAATGGCAGGGCAGTACAAAACCCCCCCAAATGACCCCATTTTGGAAAGTAGACACCCCAAGGAAATTGCTGAGAGGCATGTTGAGCCCATTGAATATTTTTTTTTTTTGTCCCAAGTGATTGAATAATGACAAAAAAAAAAAAAAATACAAAAAGTTGTCACTAAATGATATATTGCTCACACATGCCATGGTTATATGTGGAATTGCACCCCAAAATACATTCTACTGCTTCTCCTGAGTACGGGGATACCACATGTGTGGGACTTTTTAGGAGCCTAGCCACGTACGGGACCCCGGAAACCAAGCACCGCCTTCAGGATTTCTAAGGGCGCAAATTTTTGATTTCACTCCTCACTACCTATCACAGTTTCGAAGGCCATAAAATGCCAAAATAGCACAAAACCCCCCCAAATGACCCCATTTTGGAAAGTAGACACCCCAAGCTATTTACTGAGAGGCATGTTCAGTCCATGGAATATTTTATATTTTGCCACAAGTTGCAGGAATATGACAAACTTTTTTTTTTTTGCACAAAGTTGTCACTAAATGATATATTGCTCACACATGCCATGGGCATATGTGAAATTACACCCCAAAATACATTCTGCTGCTTCTCCTGAGTACGGGGATACCACATGTGTGGGACTTTTTGGGAGCCTAGCCGCGTACGGGACCCCAAAAACCAAGCACCGCCTTCAAGGTTTCTAAGGGCATAAATTTTTGATTTCACTCCTCACTACCTATCACAGTTTTGAAGGCCATAAAATGCCAAGATGGCACAAAACCCCCCCAAATGACCCCATTTTGGAAAGTAGACACCCCAAGCTATTTGCTGAGAGGCATGTTGACCCCATTGAATATTTTTTTTTTTTGTCCCAAATGATTGAATAATGACAAAAAGAAAAAAAAAAATGTACAAAAAGTTGTCACTAAATGATATATTGCTCACACATGCCATGGTTATATGTGGAATTGCACCCCAAAATACATTCTGCTGCTTTTCCTGAGTACGGGGATACCACATGTGTGGGACTTTTTGGGAGCCTAGCCGCGTACGGGACCCCAAAAACCAAGCACCGCCTTCAAGGTTTCTAAGGGCATAAATTTTTGATTTCACTCCTCACTACCTATCACAGTTTTGAAGGCCATAAAATGCCAAGATGGCACAAAACCCCCCCAAATGACCCCATTTTGGAAAGTAGACACCCCAAGCTATTTGCTGAGAGGCATGTTGACCCCATTGAATATTTTTTTTTGTCCCAAATGATTGAATAATGACAAAAAGAAAAAAAAATGTACAAAAAGTTGTCACTAAATGATATATTGCTCACACATGCCATGGGCATATGTGGAATTGCACCCCAAAATACATTCTGCTGCTTCTCCTGAGTACGGGGATACCACATGTGTGGGACTTTTTGGGAGCCTAGCCGCGTACAGGGCCCCAAAAACCAAGCACCGCCTTCAGGATTTCTAAGGGCGTAAATTTTTGATTTCACTCCTCACTACCTATCACAGTTTCGAAGGCCATAAAATGCCAAAATAGCACAAAACCCCCCCAAATTACCCCATTTTGGAAAGTAGACACCCCAAGCTATTTACTGAGAGGCATGTTGAGTCCATGGAATATTTTATATTTTGCCACAGGTTGCGGGAATATGACAAACTTTTTTTTTTTTGCACAAAGTTGTCACTAAATGATATATTGCTCACACATGCCATGGGCATATGTGAAATTACACCCCAAAATACATTCTGCTGCTTCTCCTGAGTACGGGGATACCACATGTGTGGGACTTTTTGGGAGCCTAGCCGCGTACGGGACCCCAAAAACCAAGCACCGCCTTCAAGGTTTCTAAGGGCATAAATTTTTGATTTCGCTCCTCACTACCTATCACAGTTTTGAAGGCCATAAAATGCCAAGATGGCACAAAACCCCCCCAAATGACCCCATTTTGGAAAGTAGACACCCTAAGCTATTTGCTGAGAGGCATGTTGAGCCCATTGAATATTTTTTTTTTTGTCCCAAATGATTGAATAATGACAAAAAGAAAAAAAAAATGTACAAAAAGTTGTCACTAAATGATATATTGCTCACACATGCCATGGTTATATGTGAAATTACACCCCAAAATACATTCTGCTGCTTCTCCTGAGTACGGGGATACCACATGTGTGGGACTTTTTGGGAGCCTAGCCGCGTACGGGACCCCAAAAACCAAGCACCGCCTTCAAGGTTTCTAAGGGCATAAATTTTTGATTTCACTCCTCACTACCTATCACAGTTTTGAAGGCCATAAAATGTCAAAATAGCCCAAAACCCCCACAAATGACCCCATTTTGGAAAGTAGACACCCCAAGCTATTTGCTGAGAGGCATGGTGAGTATTTTACAGCTCTCATTTGTTTTTGAAAATTAAGAAAGACATTTTTTTTTCTTTTTGTTTAAATTTTTTTACATTTTCAAAACTTTGTGACAAAAAGCGAGATCTGCAAAATACTCAACATACCTCTCAGCAAATAGCTTGGGGTGTCTACTTTCCAAAATGGGGTCATTTGGGGGGGTTTTGTGCCATCTGGGCATTCCATGGCCTCCGAAACTGTGATAGGCAGTGAGGAGTGAAATCAAAAATTTACACCCATAGAAATCCTGAAGGCGGTGCTTGGTTTTTGGGGTCCCGTACGCGACTAGGCTCCCAAAAAGTCCCACACATGTGGTATCCCCGTACTCAGGAGAAGCAACAGAATGTATTTTGGGGTGTAATTCCACATATGCCCATGGCATGCTTGAGCAATATATAATTTAGTGACAACTTTTTGTACATTTTTTTTTTTTTGGTCATTATTCAATCACTTGGGACAAAAAAAAAAAATATTCAATGGGCTCAACATGCCTCTCAGCAAATAGCTTGAGGTGTCTACTTTACAAAATGGGGTCATTTGGGGGGGTTTTGAACTGTCCTGGCATTTTATGCACAACATTAGGAAGCTTATGTCACACATCATCCACTCTTCTAACCACTTGAAGACAAAGCCCTTTCTGACACTTTTTGTTTACATGAAAAAATATTTTTTTTGCAAGAAAATTATGTTGAACCCCCAAACATTATATATTTTTTTAAAGCAAAGGCCCTACAGATTAAAATAGTGGGTGTTGCATTTTTTTTTTCCACACAGTATTTGCGCAGCGTTTTTTCAAACGCATTTTTTGGGGGAAAAACACACTTTTTTATTTTTAATGCACTAAAAAACACTATATTGCCCAAATGTTTGATGAAATAAAAAAGATGATCATAGGCCGAGTACATGGATACCAAACACGACATGCTTTAAAATTGCGCACAAACGCGCAGCGGCGACAAACTACATTCATTTTTAAAAGCATTTAAAAGCCTTTACAGGTTACCACGTTAGATTTACAGAGGAGGTCTACTGCTAAAATGACTGCCCTCGATCTGACCTTCGCGGTGATACCTCACATGCATGATGCAATTGCTGTTTACATATGACGCTAGACCGACGCTTGCGTTCGCCTTTGCGCAATAGCAGGGGGGGACAGCGGTGCTTTTTTTTTTTATTATTTATTTGACTTTTTTATTTTATTTTTAAACTGTGCCTTCCATATTTTATTTTTTTACCATTTTTATCGTTATCTCAGGGAATGTAAATATCCCCTATGATAGCAATAGGTAGTGACAGGTACTCTTTTTTTGAAAAAAATTGGGGGGTTAGACCCTAGATCTTTCCTCTGCCCTCAAAGCATCTGACCACACCAAGATAGGTGTGATAAAATGCTTTCCCAATTTCCCAATGGCGCTTTTTATATCCGGGGGGGGGGGGACATTCCCTCCCACTGCTTGTAAAAGCAGTCTAGAGGCTAATTATCTGCTAGAATTGCTTTTACATGAAAGCCGGCTGCTGGCTGAAAAGAATGATACCAAGATGATACCTAAACCCGCAGGCATCATTCTGGTATAAACATTCAAAGTCCAGCAACATACCAGTACGTTGCTGGTCCTTGTTGGACATGTATTGTAATCTTTTTTTTCATACAGCCTATTGGCTGAACGAAAAAAAGAGATTGATTGGTGGGTATGCCCACCATTAGAATACCTCCCTTCATCCACCCACTTCTAATGATGGGCATATATGCCGAAGCATGGGGGCATCCTCCCGCAAAAAAGTTATGCCGCGTACACACGGTCAAGCCTTCGTCGGAATTTCGACCGTATGTACGCGGCATAAAAGGTTATGCCGCGTACACACGGTCGGACTTTTCCACGGATAAGTCTCCGTTGGAATTTCGACCGTATATACGCGGCATTAGGAGCAAAATCGCTCCTCCGCCCCTGCTGCCCCCATGCTTCGGCATATATGCTCTTTTTTTTAACTGTGGTGGTGAAATCACCTCCTACAGCGTTGGAGTCACGGCTTTATGTATCGTGGGAGCAAACGCTGTTGCTGTCAAGATAAATAGATCCGCGCTGCAACTGAATGGCGTACCTGATAAGCAAATGGTGGTTAACATTAAAACAAAGTAACATTACAGTACAACAGTAAGACCTTACCATGCCATACCTGCAAAGCAAATACCAAAACAAAACCTAGTAAAAAATAAAAAAATGTTTTAACGCAACCTGTGCCTAAAATATATATATGCCGAAGCATGGGGGCATCCTCCCGCAAAAAAGTTATGCCGCGTACACACGGTCGGAATTTTCCACGGGCAGGCCTCCGTCGGAATTTCGACCGTATGTACGCGGCATTAGGAGCAAAATCGCTCCTCCGCCCCTGCTGCCCCCATGCTTCGGCATATATGCTCTTTTTTTTAACTGTGGTGGTGAAATCACCTCCTACAGCGTTGGAGTCACGGCTTTATGTATCGTGGGAGCAAACGCTGTTGCTGTCAAGATAAATAGATCCGTGCTGCAACTGAATGGCGTACCTGCTAAGCAAATGGTGGTTAACATTAAAACAAAGTAACATTACAGTACAACAGTAAGACCTTACCATGCCATACCTGCAAAGCAAATACCAAAACAAAACCTAGTAAAAAATAAAAAAATGTTTTAACGCAACCTGTGCCTAAAATATATATATG
The DNA here is from genome assembly GCA_029206835.1 of Rana muscosa. NCBI lineage: Eukaryota > Metazoa > Chordata > Amphibia > Anura > Ranidae > Rana > Rana muscosa. Next base: position 219,343,516 of record CM055128.1, read on the forward strand.
CCGAAGCATGGGGGCATCCTCCCGCAAAAAAGTTATGCCGCGTACACACGGTCGGAATTTCGACCGTATGTACGCGGCATTAGGAGCAAAATCGCTCCTCCGCCCCTGCTGCCCCCATGCTTCGGCATATATGCTCTTTTTTTTAACTGTGGTGGTGAAATCACCTCCTACAGCACTGGAGTCACGGCTTTATGTATCGTGGGAGCAAACGCTGTTGCTGTCAAGATAAATAATTCCGCGCTGCAGTTGAATGGCGCACCTGAAAACAAAAAATTACATACCTGAAAAGCAAGCATGATAAAACATTGCAGAATAGAATACAGTAAAAAAGAGCAGAACAATAGAGAGAAAATAGAGAGAGAGAGAACAATAAAACGACAACTATTTTTGGTTTTTTTATTTTATATTTTTTTTGTGTTTTGTTTTTTACGTTTTTTTTTTCTTTTTTACACTTTTTTTTGTAACTTTACAACTGTAATGGTTCGGGTCTCTCAAAATGTAATGGCATCTTGGGAGACCCTGTGTAAGTGTGTCCTTGTCTGTGAAATGCTGTACCCTACGCTAAAACTTCACTTTTGAGTGGTAGCGTTCAAAACATTCACCTTGGCAAAGACCAGGCTTGTCAGGACAGAGTGGACAAAAACTACGGGTGTCACGCCTAAATCCGCGCTTGCTACAGACACGACATCTTTTTTGGGGGTGGCTTTAGGTAGGGGTACTCGGGAGGACATACGAATAATGCCTCTCATGCAGCCGGCTTACTGCATTTGGTTGGGGATGGTGAGGTGCAGAACCGCCTGGATACAGGAGTTCTGTGACTATCTCATTCTGGAATTTTAGAAGAGATAACGTCCCGCCTGAAGCTCTGTATAGCACATGAGCGTTCAGCAAAGCCAATTGGAATAATGATAGAGACACTTTTTTGTACCAGCGTCTCGCCTTACGGTCAATTAGATACGGCGCCATCAACTGGTCGTTGAGGTCCACCCCTCCCATATTTTGGTTATATTCGTGGACACAGAGGGGTTTCTCCACAACACCAGTCGCCGTACGAATTTGGACTGTCGTGTCTGCATGAAGGGAGGTAAGAAGGAAAACATTCTTATTGTCCCTCCACTTCATAGCGAGCAAGTTATTACACTTCAAGCAGGCTCTCTCCCCCAGCCTAAGACGGGCATCTACAAGCCGCTGGGGAAAGCCCCGGCGATTAGGTCGCACGGTGCCACATGCTCCAATCTTATGATCAAACAAGTGACTAAACAGTGGCACGCTCGTGTAATAATTGTCCACATACAAGTGGTACCCCTTTCCGAATAAGGGTGACACCAAGTTCCACACTATCTTGCCAGCGCTCCCTATGTAATCCGGGCAGTTGACCGACTCAATCTGACTGTCTTTTCCCTCATAAACCGTAAAGTTCACTACATAGCCTGTTGCCCTGTCACAGAACTTGTAGAGCTTGACCCCGTATGTGGCACGCTTGCTGGGAAGGTACTGCTTGAAAGACAAGCGGCCAGAAAATTTAATCAGGGACTCATCAACGCAGACAACTTGATCGGGAGTAAACAAGGCTGCAAAACGTTCGTTGAAGTGGTTTATGAGGGGCCGAATTTTATAGAGCCGGTCGTATTCAGGGTCCCCACGTGGACGACAAAGTTCATTGTCGTTGAAGTGCATGAACCGCAAAATCTGCTCGTATCGTGCCCTGGACATGGAGGCAGAGAACACGGGCATGTGGTCAATTGGGTGCGTGGACCAATAAGCACGCAATGACGGAAATTTATGTGTGCCCATGTTGAGGGAAAGGCCCAGAAAGGTCTTAAATTCGGAAACCGTAATTGGTTTCCAATTTCTGGCAATTTTAGGCAACTGGGGGTTAGCGGCGATAAATTGACCAGCATATAAATTACTCTGGTCCACAATAGATCTATAGAGATCTTCCGTGAAAAACAGCGAATAAAAATCAATTGGAATAAAATCAGCTGTTTCCACCTGAATACTGGGTTGGGCAGTGAATGGGGGAAGTACGGGTTCTGCAGAAGTGGTGGGGACCCAATCAGGATAGGCGAATTCTGCAGGAAGGGCAGTATGGGCACGACGGGCCTGCCTTTGTCTTCTTGGTGGCAGCGGGACACTACTTGTGCTTGCCACCTCGCCAGCTTGAACTGCACTTATGGGACTCGCCACGTCACCAAGTGTTACTGCAGTGCTGGATGTACGTCCAGGCTGTACTAGGCCGCTGGTGCTTGCCAGTTCACCAGAAGGAATAGCGGCGCTAGTACTACTCTGCTCCATGATACGAGAGACCTGCGGTTCTTGCTCCTCAACAACCTCAGAAGATCGGGATCGGGTACGCCTGACCTTAGCAGGGACCTCAACTTCGTCGTCAGAGCTATTTGACGTGGGGCCGCTGACGTCACTGTCTTCTACGGGAAGATATTCTGAGCCTGAATCTGACAGATACGTGACCTCCTCTTCACTATCTGTCATGCTCAGAATCTCGTAGGCCTCTTTACTAGTGTACCTTCGTCTTGCCATTTTGGGCTCTAAATTTAGGGGTACACTAGTAAGATTCACAGGAAAAAAAGCACCTGACTGTCGTCAGCAAATATATCAAACGCTACAAAAAAACTGTTAGCGATCGCAGGGATCAGGCCTGTCTCTGCGAACGCTGCAGTTATGTGTGTTGTGTTTGGTAAGTGACAGTGATCGATCGATACTGCACTTGGGTGGGCTGGGCTGGGCTGGGCGGAGGGGCTAAACGCAGGCGCTAGCAGGTATCTGGGCTGATCCCGCTAACACTGCGTTTTTGGGAACCCTAAACCGCTGGGGATGCTAGTATAGATCTGATCAGATACTATACCACTAAGGGGGGTGTATGCTTTGCGCGTGGGTGTTAGCGTTACTGGCACTAACCTAACACTGCCTGGGGCGACGCAGACCCTCTCTGGCGCTAAAACCTAATTGATCTCACCCGCCGGGCGATCAGGGGGGTTAAACCTTTATTGGGTTATATACGGCGGGTGCCCTGATGCTATAAAAAGCAAACTAATCAACCAGCGTCACCCGTAACCTTTATATGGTGATCACTGGTGAAAGGGTTAACTAGGGGCAATCAGGGGGTTAAAACCTTTATTAGGTTAAATATGGGGGTACCTGACACTATATAAAAACCTGACGGGTAACCTAAATAACTAAATAACTTACTGGCTAACCAGTGACACCAGTGACGCTTATACGGCGATCACTGGTGAAAGGGTTAACTCTAGGGGCAATCAGGGGGTTAAAATAATATATGGGGGTACCTGACACCAATAAAAACCTGCGGCGAACCTAAAAAAAAAATAACTGCCTATCTAAAACACCAGCGACACGAATACAGCGATCGGAAAAACAATCGCTTAGTGACGCTGAAGTTAGGGGGTGAAAGGGTTACCTGGGGGGTGATCAAGGGGTTAAACCTTTATTAGGGGGGGTTAGGGGGCTACCCTGGACCTAAAGGGGCCTAATCCTAACTGCCCTGCAACTTTTTACAATCACAGATGACACTAAATGCAGTGATCAGTAAAATAAATGATCACTGCAATCAGTGACACTGTGATTGGGGGCTTTGGGGTGACCTGGGGGGTGATCTGGGGGTGACTGGGGGGTGATTTGTGTGCCTATGTGTACCTACGTGTCAGTGGACTGTTAGAGCACTAACCTCTGTCTTCACTCCTCGGCGCCGGGAACGAAAAGACCGCGGCGAGGGAGATGACATCACTTCCTCCAGCCTGTGTTTACATCACATGGCGGAGGAAGCAATTTCATTGGCCGGGAGCGATCGCGAGGGGGGGGGGGCGGAATCGAGCGGCCGCCCCCTCATGCCTGATCGCTCCCGAACACTTAACGGCCGCTCACTGCAGTGAAGGGGGGTCCGGATGGACCCCCCAACTGCACAAAGGCGATCACGTAGATCTACGTGATTCTGCCTGTCCGTGCCATTCTGCCGACGTAAATCGGCGGTGGGCGGTCGTTAAGTGGTTAATGACTTCCCGTACCTCTTCTGCTGAAAAGGGGGCCTCCAGCATATTTTTTTATTTTTTTTATATTATTTTAAGTTATTTCCCTATCCACATTTGTTTGCAGAGCACTTGCCATGCTCTTAACAACATTTTGCTGCCATTTGCAGCCCTCTAGCCCTTTCCATTACTTTTTTAGAGCCTTTTTAGTCCTTAGAAGTCCGGGTCCCCATTGACTTCAATGGGGTTCGGGTTCGGGTTCGGGTTAAAGTTCGGTCCCGAACCCAAACTTTTTTCCGAAGTTCGGCCGAACCCGTCGAACCTGAACATCCAGGTGTCCGCTCAACTCTAGTCTTGTATGGATATTAAGGGGAACCCCGCACACAAAATACAAAAGGCCCTATATACTCTGAACAGCCGTATACAGGCGGTGCATACAAGGTTTGTTCTTATGTAGAATCTGTTTGTAATTTTGAACAGGTACATTGTTTAAGTGTAGCTCCAGCCAAAAAATATATTTTTAAGCTTTCTGGAAAACATAGGGAAGGGTTATCACCCCTGTAACATTTGTTTTGCTGTCTGTGCAGTGTGCACCTGTTCAGAACAGTTCACCTCACTTTCCGTCCTAATGACAAATGTTTTTTGAAAATTTGGGGTTTTTATTGAAACAAGAATTGGTGATAAAGAATCAGTGGAGAGGAGACACTTTTTTCCCCATATTAACTCTTACAGGAGAGAATTTGCCTTCCTAGGGGTAGATTTCCTCTCACTTCCTGTTGTATCCTTCCGTTTGCAAGGAGGAGTCGTTTGTAAGTTGGATGTTTGAAAGTAGGGGCCTGCCGTATATACTCAGCTGAAATTTGCCCCTTACATGTTGGTGTTGCCACAACACTGTGAGCCCTCACAGTTACTCTTGGTGGGCGCATGAATGGGCCCTGCTGTGATTTATTAGATCAAGAATTGTAATTGCATGCCCCTGTTGAACAGGGGCTGAAAAATTGGGCCTTTGGTGGTGGGGGTGGTGGTGGTGTTGACACAACACTGTAAGGCCTCACAGTTAGTCTTGGTGGGCGCAGGAATGGGCCCTGCTGTGAATTATTAGATCAAGAATTGTAATTGCATGCCCCTGTTGAACAGGGGCTGAAAAATTGGGCCTTTGGTGGTGGTGGTGGTGGTGGTGTTGACACAACACTGTAAGGCCTCACAGTTAGTCTTGGTGGGCACAGGAATGGGCCCTGCTGTGAATTATTAGATCAAGAATTGTAATTACATGCCCCTGTTAAACAGGGGCAGAAAAATTGAGCCTTAGGCACTGGTGCCACAACACTGCAACCCCTCACAGATACTGTACTTGGAGCACAGCAATGAGCCCTGTTGCAAAGTATTGCATCAAAATTGTAATTACACGCCCTTGTTAAACAGGGGCTGAAAAATTGGGCCTTAGCCACTGGTGCTGGTGCCACGACACTGCAACCACTCCCAGATACTCTAGTTGGAGCGCAGGAATGAGCCCTGCTGCAAAGCATTGCATAAAAAATTGTAATAACACACCCCTGTTAAACAGGGGCTGAAAAATTGGGCCTTAGCCACTGGTGGCGGCACCCAGAAACAAAAACGTTCTTCCAAGCTATCATCGTCAATCGGATCATTGAGGAGGAGGAGGATAGTCAGTCAACATAACAGGACAAACTCTCAGCATCAGCATCAGACTTGAAGGGATGTGACATTTGAAAATAAATTAGTCTGTTATATCAGCTTCAGGTGTTTGGTAGCTGGTGGTGATCCAAGACTGGTTCATCTTTATGAAGGTCAGTCAATCAACAGAGTCGGTGGACAGGCGCACCCTGTGATCCGTGACAAATCCTCCAGCAGCACTGAATGTGCGTTCTGAAAGAACGCTGGATGCAGGACAGGCCAGTAGCTCAATTGCATACTGTGCAAGCTCTGGCCAGTGATCCATCCTCAAGACCCAGTAAGCCAGAGGATTTTCGGTGGGGAAGGTGTCCAAGTCTGACCTTGCCCCTAGGTATTCCTGCACCATGTATATCAGACGCTGGCGATGGTTGCTGGAACCGATCATACCTTGGGGCTGCGGACTAAAGAATTGTCTGAACGCTTCGGTCAGACGGCCACCTTCCCCACCGCTCCTTCTTTGACTGACCGAAGCCTCAGCAACTCGTTGTCCAAGACCAGGAGTTTGTAACCTCCCAGTCTCTGGGAACGCGTTGCACAGACCTTTCTGCAAGGCCTCCCGGAGTTGTCTCATCCTCTGCTCCCTCTAAGATAAGGTCCGCAACCTTACCCTTGTACCGTGGATCAAGGAGAGTGGCCAGCCAGTAATGGTCCCTCTCCTTGATCCGAAGAATACGAGGATCCTTCCGCAGACTTTGCAGGATCAGGGAGGCCATGCAGCGTAGGTTAGCTGAGGCATTCAGTCCGGAGTCCTCTGGGTCACTGAGGACGACATGATCCGCAGCCACCTCCTCCCAGCCACGTACAAGTCCACTGGTTTCTTGGGACTGTAAATCATCCCTAAAAGACTGCTGCTGATGATGCTGAGTGCCAGGCTCCACCTCCATGCTGACACAATCCTCCTCCTCCTCCTCCTCTTCTTCCTGTGCGATGGGTGGGACAGAAGGAACACTGTCTGGGTAAAGGGGGCCTTGAGAGGCAAGGAAGTCCTCCTCTTCCTGCCTCTGTTCTGCCTCAAGTGCCCTGTCCATTATTCCACGCAGCGTATGTTCCAACAGGTGGACAAGAGGTACAGTGTCACTGATGCATGCACTGTCACTGCTCACCATCCTCGTGGCCTCCTCAAATGGTGCCAGGACAGTGCATGCATCCCTGATCATGCCCCACTGGCGTGGTGAAAAAAACCCGAGCTCCCCTGACCCTGTCCTGGTGCCGTAGTCGCACAGGTACTCATTGATGGCCCTCTGCTGCATGTGCAGCCACTGCAGCATGGCCAACGTTGAGTTCCACCTGGTGGGCATGTCACATATAAGGCGGTTCTTGGGCAGGTTCAACTCCTTTTGCAGCTCAGCCAGGCGAGCACTAGCATTATAAGATCTGCAGAAATGCACACAGACTTTCCTGGCCTGCCTCAGGACATCCTGTAAGCCCGGGTACCTGCCCAAGAACCGCTGCACCACCAGGTTAAGGACGTGAGCCACACAGGGCACATGGGTCAGTTGTCCCTGTCGGAGAGCGGAGAGGAGGTTGGTGCCATTGTCGCAAACTACCATTCTTGGCTTAAGCTGGCGTGGCGTCAACCACCTCTCGGCCTGCCCCTGCAGAGCAGACAGAACCTCTGCCCCAGTGTGGCTCCTGTCCCCCAAACACACCAGCGCAAGCACGGCATGGCATCTTTTTGCCTGCGTACTTGCGTAGCCCCTTGAACGCCTACGGAGCACCGCTGGTTCCGAGGACAAAGCACAGGAAGAGGCCACGGAGGAAGAAGAAGAGGAGGGGGTGGAGGACAGAGGTGTGTCACAACCAGTAGTAGCATTTTGGAGGCGTGGCGGTGGAACAACCTCCAACACTACTGCACCTTGTCCTGCATCCTTCCCAGCTGCCAAAAGAGTGACCCAATGGGCCGTGAAAGAAAAGTAACGTCCCTGTCCATGCGTCAGCGGTAATATGCACCTTACCGCTGACCGCCCTGTCCAGCGAGGCCAAGACATTGCCTTCCACATGCCGGTAGAGAGCCGGAATCGCCTTCCGTGAGAAAAAGTGGCGTTTGGGAACCTGCCACTGAGGAACCGCACATTGCACAAACTCACGGAAGGGGGCAGAGTCTACCAACTGAAAAGGCAGCAGTTGAAGCGCTAGCAATTTAGCCAAGCTAGCATTCAACCGCTGGGCATGTGGATGGCTGGGAGTGAACTTCTTTCGACGGTCCAGCAGCTGGGGCAGAGAAATTTGCCTGCTAGAATCGGACGTTGGTGTACTGCTAGCAGAGTGCCCGCAAGTACTTGGCTGTGACACACCTAATTCTACACCTTCATTCCTCTCAGAGCAGGTTTCAGAGAGGGCTGAAGGTATAGTGGGGTTGGAGATCCCAGCTGATGCGGTGCAAGAAGAGGTCAGCTTTGTTCTTTGGTGTGGGTCTTTAAGGTAGACTTGCCAACGAGCTGCATGGCAGGTCAACATATGTCTGGTCAAGCATGTGGTGCCCAAGCGGGTGATGTTTTGGCCACGCGTTATACGCTTGAGACATATGTTGCAAACAGCAGCTGTGCGATCTGATGCACTCGACTTAAAAAAGGCCCACACCAAAGAACTTTTTGAATAACAGGCAGAGGCAGCGCCTTGCACAGGCGGAGCTCTGCGGTGTGATTCCGTCGGTGTGCTGCCCTTACGCTGGCCCCCCGAGGGCATCCTGCCTTGTTGGAGATGTGCCTCCTCCTCATCCTCCTCCTCCTCCTCCTCCTCTCTCCTATTAGGCACCCACGTGGAGTCAGTGACCTCATCATCCCCTCCCTCCTCATCACTGGAGCCAATCTGGCAGTATGCTGCAGCTGCTGGAACATGACTGCCAGATTGGTGTCCTTCTTGAGCATCCCCTCTCTCTGCTCTCATGCTACTGCCTTCCTCTAGCTGGGTATCATCATCAGACCCTTCGAAACGCTGGGCATCCTCCTGGAGCATGTACCCAACACTGTGCTCAAACAGTTCGGGGGACTCCTCAGGAGGACATGGTTGGTCTAGGGAAGGAGTGACTGATGATGACATTGATACCAGGGAAGAGGACGCTTTGTCAGCTGCTTTGCCAGTACCCTGAGCCTGGGTGAGAGAGGATGAGGAGGATGAGGAGGGCTTGGTCATCCACTCTACCAAGTCTTCGGCATGATGCGGCTCAACACGTCCAGCTGCCGAAAAGAAGGACAAGCGTGTCCCATGGCCACGTGCTGATGGCGATGCACCGCCTCCATGACCAGCACTGTTGTCTCTAGACACAGAGCCTGCTTGCCCTCTTTTTTTGGCTCCTGACTGTCTGCCTCTCCTTGTTTGCCTTCCAGACATTCTAATGGCCTGCAGGGAAATGGCAAAAGCAGCAATACAGGCAAAGTTATGGTGTAATATGGTCTGGAGGCACACTCCGCCCGCTGTAAGTGCCGCAAAATCCTGTTTGTGTAACACACCAGGAAAAAGCAGCAATACAGGCTAAGTTAAGGTGTAATATGGTCAGGAGGCACACTCCGCCCGCTATAAGTGCCGCAAAATCCTGTTTGTGTAACACACCAGGAAAAAGCAGTAATACAGGCTAAGTTAAGGTGCAATATGGTCAGGAGGCACACTCCGCCCGCTGTAAGTGCCGCAAAATCCTGTTTGTGTAACACACCAGGAAAAAGCAGCAATACAGGCTAAGTTAAGGTGTAATATGGTCAAAAGGCACACTCCGCCCGCTGTAAGTGCCGCAAAATCCTGTTTGTGTAACACACCAGGAAAAAGCAGCAATACAGGCTAAGTTAAGGTGTAATATGGTCAGGAGGCACACTCCGCCCGCTGTAAGTGCCGCAAAATCCTGTTTGTGTAACACACCAGGAAAAAGCAGCAATACAAGCTAAGTTAAGGTGTAATATGGTCAGGAGGTACACTCCGCCCGCTGTAAGTGCCGCAAAATCCTGTTTGTGTAACACACCAGGAAAAAGCAGCAATACAGGCTAAGTTAAGGTGTAATATGGTCAGGAGGCACACTCCGCCCGCTGTAAGTGCCGCAAAATCCTGTTTGTGTAACACACCAGGAAAAAGCAGCAATACGGGCTAACTTCAGGTGTATAATGTGCAGGAGGCTTAGCAACAATGACACTGAAACTGTCCCCTGCCTATCCTTCTCTCTCCCTGCACACAAGGTTTATCAAAGTATATGACACTGACACTCTCCCTGCCTATCCTTCTCTCTCCCTATACACAAGGTTTAGCAAAGAATATGACACTGACACTGTCCCCTGCCTATCCTTCTCTGTCCCTGCACACAAGGTTTATCAAAGTATATGACACTGACACTCTCCCTGCCTATCCTTCTCTCTCCCTGCACACAAGGTTTAGCAAAGAATATGACACTGACACTGTCCCCTGCCTATCCTTCTCTCTCCCTGTACACAAGGTTTATCAAAGTATATGACACTGACACTCTCCCTGCCTATCCTTCTCTCTCCCTACACACAAGGTTTAGCAAAGAATATGGCACTGACACTCTCCCTGCCTATCCTTCTCTGTCCCTACACACAAGGTTTAGCAAAGAATAGATTTGACAAGATTTGACACTGTCCCTGCCTATCCTTCACTTTCCCTGCTCCGGAACACACTACACAAGGCCGCCGCGCTGGCGGCCTTTTATAATGTGGGGCGTGTACTAAACCCCCTCAGCTATAATTGGCCACAGGCATCCTGCCTGTGGCCAATCATTGCTCTCCTCGCTGCCGGCGCTGTGATTGGCCAAGCATGCAGGGTCACAGTGCATGCTTGGCCAATCACAGCGCCGGGATTACACTGCGATGGCGCAGTGTATTGTGGGCCGTTCGCGTCACTCGAATTTGGCGCGAACGGCCCAAATCGTTCGTTGTTCGCCGAACGCGCGAACAGCCGATGTTCGAGTCGAACCTATGTTCGACTTGAACACCGAGCTCATCCCTAATTAGGAGCAGAGCCAACTTCCCACCCTCCCGCCCTGGTGTTAGTAGTTATTGCATTGCACAGTTGGGGTATGTATTGGGCCTTTAGAGTGGGGTTTGGTTTTGGCTGTCTTTTGGTTAATTTTGTAAAAAAATAAATAAAAAAGGGGGCAAAAAATAGGTATAGATATATTTATATTTGTCTTTCTATATATAGTAATAACGTTGGTATGTATTTTATGGATATATCGCAAAAAAAATAAAAAATAAAAGAATAACACAACAGAAAAAGTTTGTTTCAATTTTGTATGATTTTACTGAATGAGAGATATTGCTCGAACTTGTCACAGCAGTCGGCGGTTCAAGGGGTCTTTGGGGGGTCAGTGATGAATTACATGGTACAGGATTAGTGGGGCCCAACTAAGGTATGGCGCTTTCCACCTGGTTAACGGTGGTTCTCCCAGGAGCCAGGTCCCCTGGGGGAAGGGAATATGGAAGTATGTGGGATGTCGGAGCGTCTTCGAGCCGGTTGGGGCACGGCTGGGGACATAGATTGTTATGGTTATAAATTGTGCCTTAAAGACACCCAAAGACCTCTTGTTGTTGGGCATTAGTATTTTGTTGAAAAGTTGCACTTACGGGTATGTTTACATGATGTTATTTTATTATTTGGTTAATAAAAAATTGACTGCTGTGGCCATATAAAACCCATGTCACGCAGTCTGTGTCTTTAATGTAATTGGTAAGGACCAAGGTTGACGAATCCTTTAGTCAAGACGCTTTCCATAAATGGACATTTATGGACTAGGTTGACCACATGTCCCGGATTGCCCAGGACAGTCCTGCATTTTTCAGGGCTGTCCCGGGTCCAGGGTACCTTCATTCTAGTCACTCTAATGACGAGCCCACAATGGAATCTGTCACTCCTTTCCCTCCTGCGCAGCTATTATTAGGTTGTTAAAGAGGTTGCAAACCTCATCAAAAAAAACAAACAAAAACAAACAAACCCTGCAAGACATAGGCATAATGAGCTAGTATACATCGCATACTAGCTCATTATGAAATACTTACCTTAGAACGATGCCCTGGATTGGCGTCGGACAGCGCAGACATCTTCCATAAGTTACTTCCGGGTTCGCAGCTCCGGCGCTGTAATTGGCCTGGAGCCGGCCACGGCACGACTCCTGAAGAAACGGTACCAGTAGCCCGTTTCTTCAGTGCACATGCGCCTATAATGTCGGCAGCAGCGCATATACCGAATATCTCCTAAACTGTGCAAGTTTAGGAGATATTCAAGGTATCTACAGGAAAGCCTTGTTATAGTCACCTGTCGACTGTAGACAGGTGATAGGTGTCAGACAGGTGACAGGTAGACTGCAAACAGGTCTCCACCGCCGACCCCCGCAGGTACCAGATTGGATCTCTCCCCGCCACCAGCCACACCTTCGGTTCTCTCTCTCCACGACTCGCCCCAGTCTCCGCTGCTGTCATCAGTGAACAGCGAGGAGCGAGAGCCAGCACAGCCCAGGACAGAGGGCAGGAGGAGGAGCTGGCCAAGTTAACCCCAGGTGATTGGTTGCTAAGCAACCAATAACCAGCTTGTTAATAGGAAAAGTCACTCGGCCAGCACCCACCCTCTGTCCAGAACTGTGCTTCCTCCCGATCTCCGCTGTGTGCAGAGGTAGGATGCAATGGAACTATGCTTTGGAACACTGCTATGGGAGGAAAGGGATCCAGAGGTCACTGCTAAAGGGGGAAGAAGAGGACACTACTGTGTGAGGGGGGGTTGATGTGAAGGGGGCAGTGGACCAAGCTATAGGCAGGGCCACCTCCATAACAGTGTCCTCTACCACCCTTGACATCACCCCCTAACTCTGCATTCTGAACGTAACACACTCACAATGCACTCTATATCATGTGACAACACTGAAAAAATAACACTTTGCTACAATGTAAAGTAGTGAGTGTACAGCTTGTATAACAGTGTAAATTTTTTGTCCCCTCAAAATAACTCAACATACAGCCATTAATGTCTAAACCACTGGCAACAAAAGTGAGGATGTCCAAATCTGGCCTAAAAAGGGTCAATATTTTGTGTGGCCTCCATTAATTTCCAGCACTGCCTTAACCAGAGGTGGGGGACTTGAGTCACATGACTTGACTTAAGTCAGACTTAAGTCACCTGTTTGAGGACTTGCGACTTGCTTGACAGAATTCAATAAATGACTCGACTTGACTTTGACTTGTCACTAATGACTTGCGACTTGACTTTGACTTGGGCTATATGACTTGCAATGACTTGGCACCACTAACACTAACCGCAAGCCGCCGTCTGCCTACCTGATCAGCGTGTCATGCAGACAGACGGCGGCCATTGCAGTGTTCAAAAGCCGCGTCTCCTCGTCTGTGATAGGCGGAACACTCAATTTCACAGCAGGCAGTGTTCAGCCTATCACGGACATCCTCTTATCCTCGTCTGTGTTATGAGGATGAGCGGATGTCCGTTATAGGCGGAACACTGAATGCTGGGAAATTGAGTGTTCCGCCTATCACAGGCGAAGAGGAGGCGCGGCTTTTGAATACTGGAATGGCCGCCGGGATGCCGCCGATGAGGTACATGGCCGACGGGCACAGTGAAGCATGGGCACAGTGAGACACAGGCACAGTGAGAGACGGGCACAGTGAGACACGGGCACAGTGAGGCATTGGGCACAGTGAGACACGGGCACAGTGAGGCATTGGGCACAGTGAGACACGGGCACAGTGAAGCATGGGCACAGCGAAGCACGGGCACAGCGAAGCACGGGCACAGTGAGACACGGGCACAGTGAGACACGGGCACAGTGAAGCACGGGCACAGTGAGACACGGGCACAGTGAGACACGGGCACAGTGAAGCATGGACACAGCGAAGCATGGACACAGCGAAGCATGGGCACAGTGAGGCATGGGCACAGTACCAATATTATTTATTGTTATCCATCCTATTATTTTTATACAGTATGGGGTAGATCAGTATTTTGACTTGTTTTGTGACTTGACCAAAATAAATGACTTGACTTGACTTGCTTGACTTCTAACAGGGACTCGACTTGACTTGCTTGCTTTTCGTCACAGTAACTTGGGACTTGCTTAAGACTTGAAGGTTAAGACTTGAGACTTGCTTGTGACTTGCACATGTGTGACTTACTCCCATGTCTGGGGCCCTTAACCCTCTTGAGGGCATGGAGTTCACCAGAGCTTCACAGGTTGCCACTGGAGTCCTCTTCCACTCCTCCATGATGACATCACGGAGCTGGTGGATGTTAGAGACCTTGCGCTCCTCCGCCTTCCATTTGAGAATGCCCCACACATGCTCAATAGGGTTTAGGTCTGGAGACATGCTTGGCCAGTCCATCACCTTTACCCTCAGCTTCTTTAGGAAGGCAGTGGTCATCTTATGTTTGGGGTTGTTATCATGTTGGAATACTGCCCTGCGGCCCAGTCTCTGAAGGGAGAGGATCATGCTTTGCTTCAGTATGTCACAGTACATATTGGTATTCATGGTTCCCTCAATGAACTGTAGCTCCCCAGTGCCGGTGTCTTGTCAAGCTGGTTCCCCTATCGATATGGTTCCCCCCTTGACTGCGCAGGCGCTGCCCAACAGCTGTTAAAGCTCTGAGATTTCCGTCGGCTCGGCTTGCGCCTGCGCAGTCAAGAGGGAACCAGATCGATAGGAGGAACCAAAGGCTCGGCAGCTGTGAGCGCGTCTGCAGCTGCCGAACAGCTGTTAAACCTCAGAGATTTCCGTCGCCTCGGATTGCGCCTGCGCAGTCAAGGGGGGAACCATATCGATAGAAGGAACCAGCTCGTCAGAACACCGGCAGCACTCATGCAGCCCCATACCATGACACTCTCACCATACTGCTTGACTGTCTTGTCTTTGTACTCCTCACCTGAACTGAACCAAATACGTTTATCTTGGTCTCATCAGACCACAGGACATGGTTCCAACTGTTTGCTGGCTTTCTTGTGCATCATGTTTAGAAGAGGCTTCCTTCTGGGACGACAGCCATGCACACCAA